>JAXCGZ010015695.1:15000-53549 GCA_037179515.1 Halocaridina rubra | reverse complement strand
TATATATATATATATATATATATATATATATATATATATATATATATATATATATATATATATATATATATATATATATATATATATATATATATATATATATTGTACCACTTCCATAGCTGACCTGAGAAATCAGTGTTACTGTCACTTCTTGATATGTGCCACGTTGCGGTTTAAACACCCATATTCACCCTATTTCTATATATATGGCTTCAAAGTTGAGTAAGGTTAGGTCAGTTAGTAGGATTGGTTAGTTAGATTAGGTTATTTCAGAGCCAAGCGCTACGAACCAATGTCAGCCCTAACAAAATAAATAGTAATTTCCGACAAAACCAATAGTAACATTAATTCGAAAGCTCAAACCTATTAGAAAATATAATTTGGGACAAGTTTCGTTTTACGCATTACGCACCCAGTGCTGCCAGGTCAAGCTGTCAAAAATTCCCTAGATTCGCTTACAAAATTTCCCTATTTGACTCAAAATTTCCCTGTTACAGATACACATACAAGGCATATTTCAATAGTTAAATACTGCTCATAATCTCATTACATACCTTTTTGTTGATCTTTTTGGTAAATGTCATCAGTCATGAAATTTAAATGGGCCTTAGTTATTTCCATGTCTTCAGCAGATGAAGTTTCAAAAGTTCTTTTTGCATGTAACATCCCAACGAATGATTCTGTGGTCAAAGAATTTCTCGTTTGTGTTGTCATTAAGTTCACTTGTGAAAAAACTCTTTCCACGCTTGAACTTGAATGGGGCAAACATAATAGATTTTTCATGATCTTTCCAACAAGTGGAAACAACAGTGTTTCATCACCTTTTTTCAAATTGCCAACTGATTGCAAAAACTTATAAACACCAATATCAGGCATTATGTTTAATTCAGTGTTTTTAAGCAAGCGCCATTCTCGGTCTTATTCATTTAATTGATTTTCAGGCACTAAATTAGGGAAATTCGCTACTAAGTGGGCAATAGATGGAACGGTTTTCATTAGTATACTTTGCAGATCCAAAGCCTTGAGGTTTGTGAGAACTTGGCTGCTAATATTGAATCTTTTCAAAATCTGGGATGCACTTTCAATGTAAAAATCAAGACATCGATGTCTAAAAGCATCCAGCTGCTGCATAGTAATGTCTTTACATGTCTGGAGTGATGCAACTACCCGACCTCCAAGATACACATATGCCAGTGGTAGAAAATTGGAAGGGTCTCTTATTCACACAGATGATAATTCTGTGGATTTCAGGTAGCTTGGTTTTAAATAGCATTCAAGTATGGTATAAAGGGCTGCAGAGACTCTGCTGTGAAGGGCATAAATCTTCGGATTTTCAGCTTGCATCTCTTTGTTCAAGTCATTAAAGATGGGTAACACAAAATCAAGAAATTCTACATATAGTTTGCTGAATGGATCACCGAGTTTCTGAAGAATAGATTCAGCTGCCAGAAGCCTATCTTCCAATGCAGCTTGGGTGAAAAATAGTTTCAGAGCTGGAAGTTGTTCAAGCAATCGTTTTACAGCACTATGCAAAGATAACAATCATGTCTGACAGGAGTGTAATAGCTTGTGCGGTTTCACATTAGTGAATTCCTGATATTCTTTAAAGACTGCAGTCTGTTTTGGTGACAAAAAAGTAATTATAAATATCTCGGGTCATATCTTCAATCCATCTTAGCAATGATTTGCATGCATATGATGTGCAAAGATGAAAAGAGTGGCAAGCGCACTTCATTATAAACAAGTTTGGTATGTCATATTTTAATAGTGATGAGAGTGAATGATTAACTCCCATCATTACACTGGCCCCATCTGCAGCAAATCCTATCATGTTTTGCTTGTATGGGATATTTTCATCAGCAAACACAGATTTGACACATTCATAAAAAGGCTGTTAGCAGGAGCACTTTCCAAGGGAACAAGTGTTAAAAACGAATCCTTAATGCCTTCTGGTGTCGCAACTCTAGCAACAAGGGCAAGGTGTTCCGTGCACCCCCTGTCAGTAGATTCATCTACCATTAAGGAAAAACTATTTCCTCTGAGAAGGTCAAATAACTCATCCCTCTTTGTACGACCAGGAACATTTTTCACAACAGCTGTACATTTTGTTCTACCACATTTCATTTTCTTTACCACTTCTGGGTCTGAACATATGACTTTCATAGCTGGAACAAGTTTATCAGCAACCGAAGAGGGAAGATTTAGTTCACTTATCACAGCAGCAAATCGTATATCAGCTTCCTATACTTTTTTACTCAGGTTTTTTCCACTGACACTTGGCATATCAAGTACATTCACTAAAAGTTGAACACTTTCAACATTCTTAATATGCTTGGCCCCTGTAGAATGTTTTTCTATTTCAGATTTCCCAGCTTTCCCATCGGAATTACACAGTTTGCAGTGAAAATACAAAGGGCCTTTACTACTTTTTGTTAACCGACTTTTAAATTTGGGATAATTCTCCCACTTTTCGATGTATTTTTGTGCGTATGGTAGGCGTTTGCTCTTAGCTGGAGGGGTAGACTTATCTAAAACAATAATCTCCTAAGAGAGATCACAGCACTTCCACACCAAACACTTAGTTTCCGGCAACTACGGTTGCTACGCACTTAGAACACTGCTCCGAAGCTGCTTGTTAAGGAAGACGAACAATCATACAGTGGACACGTCTAAAACGAGTCGAAACGGATGATCGTTCAAGAGCAAAACAATTGCATCACACTTGCAATCTCTCTCTCTCTCTCTCTCTCTCTCTCTCTCTCTCTCTCCTCTCTCTCTCTCTCTCTCTCTCTGCATCCAATGTATTTTTCAATTTCTTCATATCAGTTGCTACACAGAGTAATAATATAGAGAATTAGAATTATAATAGCTAGTTCCCCAGAATTTCCCTAGATTTTCCCTCTTTCTTTTCTGGAATTTCCCTAGATTTTAGTGAACATTTAAGTTTCTTCCCAGTTTCCCTGTACCCACCTGAATTTCCCTAAAACAGGAAAATTTCCCTGTACCTAGCAGCACAGTACGCACCCCCCCAAAAACCTACCAGAGAAATCAGTGTTACCAACACTTCGTGGATTGCGCTGCGCTTCTTTATAAACACTCAAATTCTCCCTCTTAAGGTATGTAAGGTATCAAAATTGAGTTACTGTAGGTTAATTGGGTTAGGTCAGTTAGACTGCATAATTTAAGTACACACTGCCACCCTCCAATATCGGGCCAAGCACAAAAAATAGCAATTTCCGAGAAGAAACAATTATTAGTGTCAGTCAATGAAAATCGAAACTTATCAGAAAAATATTATCTTTCCCAAAAATAGAGGGGATGCATAAAACGAATCTTAAGCCAAATAGTGTTGTCTAAAAATTGAAGAGATGCATAAAACGAATTTTAACCGAAAATGGCGATTAGTGTTTGGAAAAGTAGCCAATAAATTCGCTAGTTTTTGACGTTCATTAGCAGTGTATTGGCTCTATTATGATTGTTTACATTATGGAGATTGAATCTCCTGTTTCGCTCAAGGAGTTAAAAAAAATCACCTCTAAAAAACGTTAGTGTATGGTGGACACCCTAGAGCAAGGTATTTATATATTTTTTTAAAGTTATAATGCATCATGAAGTGTTAAATTCGACTTCTGGGAAATAATATCTAGTTTTTCCAGGTTTGCAACATATTTTTGTCACCCAAAGGCCATTCAGATTGGTATTTTGGGCATCTTAGGAATTCTAAGCTAAGTATTACCTTCAGTTTTTCGACATATTTCAAGGTATATGACCTGTTATATCTATTGAAAGATACCTTATTTGGTTAAAGACATGACTTAGGGTATTACAACACCATTTGTAATGGATTAGGTTTAGAATTCATATATGTAGATGTTGTGCTCCCTTCGCCCCAATATGAAAAAAAAGCCTTGGGTAAGATTCGTGTTATGCACCCTTTTCATAGTATACCCGAGAAATCAGCTGTAGATCTGAACTTAGAGGTCTAACGGGCCTGCTTCCAGCGCTGTCGCAAGATTTTGTAAGGTAAAGTAATGAAACCACCACTTTTTGAAATGTACTGCTTTACTGCATAAACAAAATTAGGTAATTTAACAGTTTAGTATCGCGGCCGAATTTCCGCTATTTCCCGCCAATTCTTAACCCAACCATTCATAACCTAACCTAATCATTCTTAGGTTAGGTTCAGAATGATTTGGTTAATTATGAATGGTTAGGTTAAGAATTGGCGGGAAGTAGGCAAAATTCGGCCGCGATACTAAACTGCTAAATTACCCCAAATTAACCCAATTAAGGTATTTAAGGCTTCAAATGAGTTAGATTTGGGTAGTACCCACCGACGCCCACCAATATCGGCCTTAACACATAAATAGTGATTTCCGACAAAACAATAATCAGATTAATTCACGATATAGTAAGATGTATCTGAAAAATATGATTTAATCCAAAAATTGAGTAGGTGCATAAAATGAATCTTAACTCAAACTTTTGTTTTTTCATGTTTTCCATCACTGGTATGATAGAAAAATGTGCTTTTCCGACCATGCTGATAAATTGTGTGGGAAATGAAACTTTAAGAGCCCATAGGACATATGTAGTTTAGAACTCGTAATAAAAAGAAACTCTTATAATTTGTAAAGACAACAAGGTAGATATGTCAATTGTGATATCTTTTGGTATTTTATTACTGTTATACCTGTCTCATCCCCAATTATGTAATGCTGCTATAAATATATTTCGGCAATTTGGAAATTTTTTTAGATATTTTTTTTGTGCCCATCTCATTTTGGAGGTTAGAAATATATTTTTCCAATGGTTTCCGTTATGTTTTGAATGATGAAGACCTTGTAAACTGTCAGAATATATATGCCAACCTAACCACATCTAACCTATCCTAACCCAACCTAACAAAAAATAGAAAATTACGACAGTTTTCGTTGTCATATTCATTCACCACAAGCATAAAAAACCATAGGGTTATCATATATTTTCCGACGGTTTTCATTGTCCAATTAATTCAAAACACACCAGAACCATAAAAAAATATAATTTTCACCTCTGAATAGAGGTAAATTACTCGTTTTTAGGTTAAGTTCTGAATTATTCTGACAGTATTGAAGGCCAGATTTATTCAAAACACGTCAGAGTCATAGAAAAAACATACACTTCTTTTCAACAGGGAGATGGGCGATATCATAAAAAATATACATATCATTTAAAGTGTTGCCTCTCTACATTGGAGATCATAGCCTGATGTGGGGCATAGTGCGTGGGGAGAATGCACTTTGTTCGTCGGTGTGAACTTGTTAGGAGACATAGTTTGCAAGTTTTCCACAGAGGATTTGGTGTTTACCTAATATGAACCTACAGGAACATATTACAGAATTAAGGTTTATAAGTTTCAGGTGGGGTAAGTGATAAAATAATACATTCATGTGAAAGATGTAAAATATGTTATTGTTGGCCAAACAGCGCCAAGTCCCTAAATAAAGCCAATCCCAGGCTTTCTCACAGAGCTCTCAGGAAGAGTATATTGCATTGTTGGCTTCTATAATTGTATGCATTAGAGTTCTATAATGTGGTTGACTGTATGAGGTGATGTATTACATCCTAGTGGAGTATCATTGATGGAATCGTCCAACCTCTCCTGATAGCTCCAAAGAGCTTGGTAGTGCTCACATCGCAGCCGGTCCAGGTGGACATTGTCTTTACATCAAAGAGAGGATTCAGGAGATGGATATCAGAAGGTTTTGTTTGCTGCTGTGTGTCGTCATTGAGGGACTGGATGGAATGGTAAGTTTACTGGGTATGAATATGTTTGCAGATGCTGGTTTGGGGTGGGCGAGGGGGAAGAGATGACAGTATTGTGTTATATCATATGCTACATATTGTTTTAATGTTCTTTGGCATGTGTATATGGGAGTTTTGCCATGTAGTGTGGGTGGAGTTAGGTTGTGAAGGCTGTGGCGGGTATTTGTGTGCCTTTCATGTCCAGATTGTCTTTGACTTTGGAGTCTTTGGTTTCTTGATTTAAGTTGTTTGTAGTTGCTCTAGCTGTGCAGCTTGTGATTATTTTAGTTCTTTGTTTTGTATAGTCTGTAGATTTTTGTGATGTGTTTCAGTAAGGCTACATTCCCAAGCATAACTTGCATATTCCATCACTGAGCAAATTATATTATTGGTATACAATTGTGGTTGTGTTTGACTGTTGTAAGGGCAAGTGAACTGAGGGCATTGAGTCTTAATGTCATTTTGTTTTTTATATTTGTGACTTGTTTAAATGACATTGATGTATCGAATATTATATCAAGGATTTTAGATATTTGTGTTGTGTTGCTGTCCAGTTTGTGAGGAGAGGAACTGTGGGCATGGGTGTCATTACATAATTGCCTAATTGTGCTCACGGAATAGTGCCCTCTGCTCATAACTACCCGTCTCCCGGTCAGTTCCATTTTTGTACCAAGCAATACTTATCATATTTGTCCTTAAAACTAAGAATGCAGTTAGCATTAACTACTTCCTCACTTAGAAAATTCCAATCATCAACTATTCTTACAATAAAAAAGTACTTCCTTACATCCTGCAAAGATATTTGTTTTGAAGCTTTAAACTATGACCAGTTCTAGAGCCAGCCATATCAAAATATCGGTTTCTATCCACCTTGTCAAAACCATGAAGGAATTTAAAAACGTCACCATATCCCCCCACATTCTTTTAGCTTCGAGTAATGGGAAGTCTAATTCCCTCAGCCTCTCCTCATAACTGGGATTGCTTATTGCTGGCACGAGTTTCGTGGCATGTCTTTGACCTTTTTCGAGCTTATTTGTGTGTTTTTACAAGTGTGGATTCCAAAGGATGGAATCCGCACTTGTGTGTGGGGGTGTAGGGGTTGTGGGTGGATGGTTGGAGAGTAATTCTTGGCATGAGTAGTAGGATGCCTGCAGCTGTTTTTGCATTTTGATGTCTTCTTATGAGATATGTGTGTGAATGGCTGAAACATTATCTGGTCCACCCCTTTTACAAGGGGAACTGAAGCTGGGAGCATGTTTGTGAAAAATGATAGATGTGTATGAATGGCTGTATGCATTAACTAGTCAACCCCTCTTACAAGAGGAATAATAATAATAATGTATTATTATTATTATTATTATTATTATTATTATTATTATTATTATTATTATTATTATTATTATTATTATTATGTCCCATTGATATCTGCAGTTGTAAATAGTATATTAGTATACTGTATATTGTTATGTCTTCACCATCATATACATACTTATGTGGTACGATTTGCAGAAATTTTGTTTTCAGTGCTTTTGATTTATGTGACTGATTAATGCTGCAGTGCACATTAGAAAGTTGTCTCTATTGATTAAACTGTAACTAGAAAGATGCGATACATTGTATAATTTATATTTAGTAGGATGTATGAAATGCCTCCAGCTTAATGAGTCGTACGTCTTGCAAAGACTTTATTCTTTTGTTTCACAACTTGTTTAAGTGTTTCTTGATTTATGTACTTGACTGATGCTTTTATGCCTGCAAAAATTAATAATAAAAAGAATTTTATAATTATTCTAGAAGTGGGTTTGTTATCTGTATAGGGTATATAATAATGAAGTCTTCGCCAACATCACTTCTTGAAGTTATATTGTTCATAATTTGAAAACTTGAAAAATATCATAACTTTGATGATCAATACATTAACGTGTGTTTTTTGTTAACAGGTTGTATTTACTGGTTGCCCTCTGGACAACCAGTAAGACTGTAGGGGCCCTCGTCAGAGAACATCATATCTCTTGTGAATGCTACAACACATACATTTACAGAGAGGAAAGATGAGTATGGACTTCTTAATTTCTCTTGTTTAACTGTTATATATTGAAATAACGCTGAGGAGTATTTTTTGTTTCTTAGAGGTTTGCCTTGTATTGCAGGAAATGACGCGTAAAGCCACCACTTCAAAAACGGACATACCTCCTTCACCATCAAGCTGTAACCAAAGTCTGTATCACTCAGTTCCTGTTTTCCTGCAGATTTCTCTGATAAATCAGTGTTTGTATGCCAATAATCATAATATATATATATATATATATATATATATATATATATATATATATATATATATATATATATATATATATATATATATATATATATATATATATATATATATATATATATATATATATATATATATATAAAGTAAGAAACATGTCAAAAATCATAAAAGGGCATCTTAAAAAAAACGATGCTGCAGGAAAACTGTGACTGTGTGATGCAGGCTTGAAAAGGAATGCACTCAACGCATCAGCAGTGTCTGAATGTATTACTTCTCTTGATAGTATTATATATTTGTAATTTTTAATAGAAAAAAGTAAGTTAATGGTCAAGGTTAAAGATCTTTAATGAATGGTAGAGGCAAGGGACAGAGATAGCTCAGAACCCGACTATATACCTGCCATATAGCTGTGGCCCAAGCCCCTTCTCAAATCACGTGGAGCTAGTGATATCTAGGCAATGGGTGATTAATCAGGTAAACCTATAGGGAATCACCGGCCCTCCAATTAATTGGCCAGGTTAATTGGGAACGACATGAAACAGAATAAGCTAATTCAACCTTGGCCAGAATCAAACTAGGGGGTCATACACTAGCAGCCCAAGTTGCTACCACTTTGCTACAATGCCGCTACTTAGAAAACTCTTGTATATTGAGATCGGTAGAATTTCTTACGATGAAATTAGTTTTTATAAGGTTGAGTTGATATTAAATGACAGAAAAAGTACTCCATTAACCAATTAAATGCATCTGCGCTGTGAACTTCTCAAATACAAATTCTTCAGTACTTTCCTGAAGCACATATAAGCAGACATACTCTTTAACATTTTATTATTATCATCATTATTATTATTATTATTATTATTTTTTTATTATTATTATTATTATTATTATTATTATTATTATTATTATTATTATTATTATTATTATTATTAGTTAATATAATTTTGAAGATACATTTTACAAGATTTTTGTCGCGTATTCACTTCCGTTATTACATAAGTCTAAAAATTTTTATTGTCAAATGTTCATATGTACTGTATTGAATTTAAGAGGGCAAATTCCAAAACTGTAAATTATATATATAAAAAAGTCCTCATTTTGTGTGTCACAAGTATTCCCTGTTGTGGGAGTGAACACCGATAAAATGTGGCAAGTGAATTAAGGCTGGATGCCCTTCTTAAAGCCCTGCAATGGGATCAGTGCAAGGTCTGTCAACTTCCGAGTTGATCACTCAGACCATTCGGCCACAGTGGTCACCACAATAATCCTCGTTTTAAGTCTATTTTTTTCCATTATGGGCTTGGGCACAGACTGTTTGAATTGGGCATTAAGGCTGGATGCCCTTCCTGACCCCCTGCAGTGTGCCCAGTGGCGGGTCTGTCAACTCCCGAGTAGAGTTTTCTAAATATATGCCTACCGTGGTTTCTCGAGAGCTGTAAATTGTACATATGAAATGTATAATATATTGTACTGCTAGTAACTGGTTCTCTCCTTTTTAATATCGTCTGTATGCTACTTTTCTTATCCTAACACTCCAAATCTTTTTACAGTTCAAATTGGGTCACATATCAAGGGTTATATTTCTAAAAACTTGATTTCAGCTAGTTCTGCTTGAAAATAAACATACTGTGCCTGATATTTAAGAGGAGAGATATCATATTCAGTTACAGGCTAAAATCGTTCAGAAACATCAATGTTGTGTTTACCTTCTCGTTCTATGTGTCACTTAATCCCCATAATAGGGGTGGGCACAGATATCTTGAAAACAAGGCTGGATGCCCGTCTTGCACTCCACGGTGGACTCGATCCTGGGTGGCAACTCCTGAGTCGAATATCATTCGGATACTGTGGTCCCACTCAGAAACATCCAAAGTAATGTAAAGAATATTTGAAGATCTTTAGATCACTCCCTAAAAGAGAATTATAAGCAAGACCTTTTAATAATCTTTAAAGAATTTGCATTTGTATATAATTTCTTAATTTATGATTTTTTTTGACTCGTTCAGAAGGTCTTTCATGATTCTTTATCTTAATATATTCTGAATTTTGGTGTATCTGATTCGGTATGTCATTACTTCAGTAGGCGGGTACGAATATGTTTTACCTATCTTTAATATCATTAGTAAGCATTAGTATGTTACTTGTTGCAAAATGCTATACGGTAGTTCCAGTTGAGAGAGGGTGTAAGGGTTAATTTACTGAAAGGGCCATCATTATTTTTGTGCTTTAGTGCTTTCGTTAGAACTTCTTTCTCATTTTTGCTATAAATTAAAGCCTTCAACATATTTTTATATGGCTATGCAATAGCATAGCAGTAAAAAGCTCGACTTGGGGGGTGACGGACCCATGTTCGAGCCCACGGCTGGGCGATTAAAAGAACATCCAGCTTTCCTCAGCTTCAGATCCATCTGTGTCCACTCCAAATGGGAACTGATAGTGACACAGCAGAAAAAGCATACAATTAATTATACTGCAATGAATAACTGATTAACTGGTCTAGAGGAACAAACAATGATTTTAAGCCTGTTCCACATTTCTCTTGTTATTGTTGGAGTATGGTATCCTCCCACTGAAGTAATACATATAAGAATATATGTCCAGATGTAATGTGAAAGTATTTGTAGTCATGGGACTTAAATTTATGATTTAATGGTTAAGGAATATTTTTGGGGTCTCGTCTTGCTAACTTATGCAAAATGGTGTAGCCATTTGATGTTTTGAAAAATTATATTAATGGTGGTCTTATAAATTTTTCAATTTTGTAACCTAATACACACAAGTTTCTTATATAACAGTTCTTCATGACTACATGTTCTTTCATAGCAATTCAACTAGGTAACCACAGTTCAGTATTACTCAGTTTTCAGTGAGATATTTTATTTAGATATGGGAAAACCGAGGTGGGCACAAGGAAAATATGCTCTGTATGGAAAGTAATCTTGATAATGGTGCTTTTTTTAGTTAATATCTGAGAGTTTTGACAACTGCATTGTATTTGTTGCCTATCAGTGTATGTTTCTTTGCAGAGGCCTTCTCGTAGAGCATTGGTAATTTTCTCTTTTGCGCATCTGTGGTTTCTCTACATATGTATTATGTGCAATTTATATTTGTCAAATGAAAATGAGTGTTCAGTAATTCCTGATGACATAAAGGTTTTATTGGTTTGTTTATATATTTATATTTAGGTGTTTACTTAGAAATTGCGTCATGGGGATTATTGCCCTTATAAAACGATTTTTAGTGTCGATTAATGCACTTTAAATGTCTAGTATTATTGAAATCAATGCTTTTTGCTATTATTTAGTAATATAAATATTACGTTAAAGAACACGGTAAGTCGTTTAATCTTCAATAATCTTGTCAGATAAAAATCACTGTAAATGTAACTAAAACACTAAAAGTATCATTAGTTATGAATTTATTATGGTTCTCATATTAGAAGCAGACGTGATTACTGAGCACACACTTTCATTCTCGTATTTTTATTTTATGTTTCAGTATGTTGTTTATTATGTAACTAATAACAGTAGAATATAGATTACTAACAACGGAAAGATATGTGACCAGTGGTCGTGCCTCCTGAGTAGGCATGGGATGGGGAGCAGCAAGGGTAGGACTGCTGCTGGACTTACTATCCTCTTCCTCTAGGAAGTTGGGCCTTAGAGTAAGGAGAGTCAAGTTGGTCCTATCTTTCACCTATGATTTATTGTAGCAGGTACATATCTGGCCTCATGGTTTTAAAGAACTGAAATAGCATTTAAGTCTTGTACTCAAGTATATAAAAGAAGTAAATTGTTTATAAGACTGTAAGGAAATCAGTGATATATGAGTATATGCTTTAGAGCTAGACATGTATTTTTATAGGGATCAGTAGAGTACATAAAATTAAGGCAAGCTTATGATGAAGGGAAATATGATGATATTTTTTGTATTTGAAAGGTATTCTCATAAGAGAAGAGGAGGGCTATGAAAGTGAAGTTCCTGCAAGCTTTAATGATGGAGTGAAATTTGTGTAAGATAAATTAGTTTAACACCTCTGTTTACTTTAAATGATGTCATGTATATAGAATATCAATACTTATGTTTTACTGTTTACTCAGTGCAGTTCCTTTCATAACTGTGTAATATGAAGCATAAGGTATAAGTGATTGTGTGTATCTTTAGTAACTTGTGTAAATTCTTTTGACTTCCAGACATAAGTTCTGTATTTTGATGTTATATATAGATGTGTTTTGTTGCCTTTTGTTGCAAGGACATTCTTTGTCTTTTTGTGCTATGTAGAAAATATCTGATCTCTTTAATAAGTACTATAATAATGTATTTTTTTTTAAAGTTGTGAACTTGAATATGTAGCAAATCCAATTTCATGCATGAGATTACTTCTTATATTAATTTTCATGTTAGAGGTTAAATAATTACTTTGATTTTTTATTGCATGCAAGACTCCATCGAAATGTATCTCACTCAGGGGTCTTCGTCATTACATCATATGAAAGAGAATTATTACACTATTTGATATTCAAGAACTGTTGATCATTCGCAATTTGCAACCACCTTCAATGGTCCTGGAAGAGTTTCAGTCATATATTTTATGCTTGACTCAAAAGTTCTCCAGGAGGAGACCGGTATGGGGGTTAAGCTTTTGTATTCGTTCTTGTGAACTCTTGTAGTTTTTTTTATGCCGGGATGGGAGAGAAAACGGTAATATGACTGGTGCGTGAAGCCCGTTTTTTTTTTTTTTTTTAAGTCACAAGGAACCTACATTGGTTATTTTCTATACATGAATTTCAGCTGTAACTATATTGTTCGTTAAAATTCATGTCCTATTTAATGGTAATATATAATGAATATCTGTTATGTATCAGTTAGATAGTTATGAACCATATCCTTAAAAGTTCTTATATGATGCATGAATTGCTTGTCTTTTCTTTGTCAGATTCTTTGCCGAATTTTAAGCATTTGTTTCATTGTGTAAAGTGCATATATTTTAATATGTGATTTGCTATGGATTCTTATTTCGTCTAATTGTTATGAAAGTAGAAAATGAGTACTGCTAATCATAAGGGTTTTCGATATGTAAACTCATCATTCCACCCTGTAGTTATTTCATTGTGGAAATGGTAAGACATTCATTTCATAGTTCTTACGTAGTATTTCTGTGTGTGTTGTCGTTGGTTTTCCCTAAGCTGCCTGTCCAAACAGCCCCGAGTTTTAAAATATAGATGACCATTGCCGATCCTGGGCTTTCCCACAGAGCTTTCAGGAAGTGCATGAAGTGTTGGTGGCATATGTGGTTTCATTTGGTGCAATCTTTCATAATGTGTTTCTTGGGTTGCTTTTAGGATCTTCGGCTAGAAAGTCTTTGAGGAATGAGTGCTGGGTGACCAAAGTCTATCATAGGTTCTCGTGCCCCGTGAAGGGCGGAGGTTGGTTGTGGCAGTTTGACCTCTTTTGCTGCTCCTCTGCTGAGTTGCAACTCCGGAGGGTGCACCTATTCCGATGACGTCGCCATTCCAGATCCTGAAGGTTTTCTGTTAAATGCTCTGGTGGTGTATAATGACAACTTTCATTGCTCAATATCCCACTCCAATGTTCTTAATCTATTCTTTAGAATTGCAAGAGGAAAAGGGAGGGAATACTGCTCTTGTCAGCTGCTAACCAAAATTTAGCATTAACTTATGTATATTAAGCACTTATTTAATTTGAGAGTTACAAGATAATTTTCATATTTTTCTGTATCTACATATCTATCGTCATACAAAAGTAGCTGTCCGTATTTTAAGGGAGTGACTTGGTCAAAGCACATTCCACTGAAAGTTGTTATTCACCAGCGAGGCCACTAATCCTCCCACCCTTTCTTTATTTCTGCCTTTGTGCTGTTGCCTATTGACTTTTAGGTGGCTTAGAAGTCCAATTTGGGTTATAAAAACTCTTCTGCATTGAAAACAGGTATAATATGGTTACAGAGGATTCCTTGGATGCTACTGGCACTTCCTCCAACTTATCTTTTCATCTGAGTCTGTGCATCCCTCAGCTTCAGAAGTTGCTGCTCCTTCTTGGATGATGGATCACCAGTTTTCTCAGCTTGACATTGTTTTTTCATTTGTTGATGCCAATGTCACATTTCCTCATGTAAGGTTTTGGACATCTTTATATTTTTTCTATTTTCCGCCATATTTACATTTGTCTCTTTTAGGTTGGTAATAGAATATTTGTTGAGCAGGTATACTTCTTTCACCCAATCATGATCACTTCATTCTTAGCTGGTTCTTGATGAACGAAGCTTTAATTCTTGTTGTCTTTGCTTTGCTCAGCATGCTTACATCTGTTTTTTTTGTCTTTCTTATTAAAGATGTTTCAAGGACAGAGTTTGTGTTACTTTCTAAGTGCCTTCAGATGTTGTAGGTATGACGCATACTTTAGCCCTGAAATTAGCACTGCATTGTACAACATTTTGGTCTCATTTTGCATGTCAAGATCATGGATAATCTTGTTTGGTAAATAATTCAAGTCTTCTTGGAATAATTAGTATCTCCTCAAAGTCTATTTCAAATACTGCATACGCATTCGTCATATATATGCTTGCTTTGTAATGTGATCATATTCTACTTACTTTATAGTTGCAGACATTTCTTGTTTGAATAGAGACTGCAATAGAATCCTAACTGTTAGTAGAGATTCTGCTCTTAATTATATTCCCATGGATAAATAAGTTGGATAATTGTTCCTAGATATATTTTATTAGCTCTAGATTGACTTTTCCTCTATGAAGCTAAGTTAAACACCTAAGATGTCAAGTCTACTGAGACATTATCATTCACAAAACTTACTCAGACCTTACATCAGAATTACTTTTTGGCCGTGTTCTATCTCTTTATGATTAAAGTCTCCCATAATCAAAATCCTACATTTTTTCTCCCGTGCCATGTTAACAACTGAGTTTATGACTTCAATAGTACCTATATGACTTTCCTCATAAGCTTCAAGCCTATTTTGGTTCCTTGGTGGGTTGTATACAACAGTTATTATAATGCTCTCTGACCCAGTATTTATGCGAGCAACAAGAAATTCCCTGAACTCACTTTCTATAGCCAAGTTTATTTCTTCAACTTGAATCCTCTCACTTATGAGCAGTGCTATCCCTCCACCAGTCCTCTCAGATCTTTCAACCCTTAGTATTCTGAAGCCCTTAGGAAAAACTGTGACACTGTTTATGTCCTCACTCAACTTAGTCTCTGTAATTGCTACTATATCTGCCTTACTGTTGTGAATCCTATCTTTTAATTCTACTGCCTTACCAGCTAATCCATCAGCATTTGTGTATAACAATCTTAATGAGGCCCCATCCCCTGATCTTCTGTCATTATCTTCTTTAGCTCCCCTTTGTCTGGAAGTACTCTGTAACGAAAATTTTTCTTCTCTTCTTCATTTCTTTCATCATTTAACCTTCTTGCCTCTTGCAACAAGTTTTTGATCTTTCCCATCTCTTCCTGTGTTCTGTATCGTCTAATGAACACTTCTTTTGCATTCTTGAAGGTCTTTTAGACTTTTTTTTCTCAACAATATTTCCCTACATGTTTCCCCTCTCTCAAAGGTTACTTTTGTTGGTCTCGGCTTTCCTTCCCTCGAATATTTACCTAGTTGGTGTATGTTTACAATATCCTCAGGACCACATACTACTCCAAGCTTTCTTATCAGGTCTACAACCCTAGCTTTATTTTCTTCAAGTCTCCCCTGCCATGTTGGCTCCTGGGATTCACTTATGCCTGAGATTACCACTGTCTTCTCCTTATCAAGTGCCTGTCTGATGAGTGGGTTTGCCCTTTCCATCACAACGTCTTTCATTTTTTCGATTACTGTCTCTTTATAGTCAACTGTTTGTATGTTTTCCAGTGCCACCACCTTTACAGCCTCTTTTACTGCCACATTCCCCTTTAGTGCATCAGCAAAGGAAGTTTTCATGGCATCATTTTCCATATTCAGCTCCTGGAACTCTTTTCTGAACTGTTCAATGTTTTCCTTAACCTGGACATTCCAAGCAGCAATCTCGTCTCTCTCAGAAGAGAGCAGTGAGCTAACATCTAATTCCTTTAGGATGTCATTCAGCTGTTTGTTTTTATCTTCTTGTTTAGAAATTCTAGATTCTAGTTGACTCTTTTCCCCTTCCAGCTTCTTTATTCTTTTTTCTAGTTCCTTTCTCTCCTGCCCTTGTGCTTTATTTGCTTCCTCCAAAGATCTTATTTGTTCTCTGAGTGTTTCATTCTCTTTCATTTCTCCATCCATATTCCGAATTTTATCATCAAGGCTTATAACCATTTCCTCTAACTTCTTGATTCTCTGTTTAAGTCCCCTGATGTCTACCCCTTCTCCCGACTCATGGGTGGGAGAGGTTTGGGACAGAGATGGCCTCATTTTTATGTTCTCCCTCTCACAGAATATAGAAAGAAGACGAGAAAGAGGAAAAAAAAAAAAGAAAAACTTTTAATTGAGCTTCACACAGAATTTTTATATCTCCATATAAGTGCTATTTAGTGACTCAGTTTATCTCTTTTCTGGTAACACACATCTTGACTTAAAAACTTGACCATGGTAATTTAAGTATAAAAAGAAAAAGAAAAACAAAAGTCAAACCTGAAGGAAAATTCGAATTTGTGTTTGAGGTGGCACCCACCTGTTTCTGCTATATATTCTTCCTAACTGATAAACTCACTTGCTAACCAAGATATGTTATCACAGGATTAGACTTTACATTTAACTCAATATATACAAAATAAAAAAAAATAGTAAAAGAGAAAGCTAAAAGAAAAGCAAAAAAATGAAGAAAATAAGACAGCTGTACTACTTGGCAACTTAACTCAGTACTGTATTGAAGGCACTCATATTAATTTGTTACTAGAGACCTGAGATAAAATAAAGCTTTTCTTTTACTAGCCTTCTGGCTAGTACAGTGGTAACGCGCTGGCCTCGCATTCGCGAGGTCGACAGATCGGTTCCCGCTCAGGACCGAGAGTTTGAGCAGTTTACTGGGAAGGTTACTGCTGTGGCTGGGCACCACATTGGGAGGTTGGGCTCGCCTCTGATAGGAGGGCTAAAACCCAGCAAACTTTAACTTTTAACTTTAAGCCATGTAATTGAGGGTCTCTACAGACTTTGCAAGAAGTTTCTAATGATTAAATGCTCTTTGGATATAGAAATATTGCTGCTTAAGTCATGTATATTCCCAAAATAGCAATAATTAAACAGGTTGCTCATCAGAGAATGTGTAGGTAACTATTATATATTTTTTTGTATTAAGAAAACAACTGTTTTTCTCTGCTAAGTATTCTTACTGAGCTAGTGTCAGGCTCAATCCCTCTTAAAGAGAGAGAGAGTAATCATTGCTTTTTGTAGTTGATTCTCAAATTTTATGATGGAAAACTAGTAGTAGTGAGAGTTCTTTACATTACTGGGAGTTCCATAAAACTGAATATAACTGGACGGATCTTTCTCTTCAGAGCAGACATGATTTTGACTCATGTTAAGCAGTCTGTTCCTTCTTTAATTTTATATATCGGATTGTGTCGTTTCTTTACCTCCATTGCAGCTATCATTATAATATATATATATATATATATATATATATATATATATATATATATATATATATATATATATATATATATATATATATATATATATATATATATATATATATATAGATATATATATATATATATATATATATATATATATATATATATTATATATATAGATAGATAGATAGATAGATAGATATTTTAATTATCAGTAGATCCAGTACAGTCATTTTGTCTTATATGTCACTACTGTCTCTACCTTTATGGTAAAACAACGACTTGCAACTGTCACTCATTTCTTTTCAGTGTGTCCTTTCCTGTCATTTTGTTTTTGCATTTTGTATGTTTTCTTTGCCTTTATTAGAGATATGGACTTCCATCTACTATTAATTTTTGTATCATTTAAACATTATTTTTTCTGCCTTTGTTGTCATATTCATATTTTATGTGTTCCTATTATGTGTGTCTATTAGTTCCTCTTTTGGGGTGGACACTGACGGATTGAAGCTGGGGAATTAGGGCTGGATGCTTTTCTAATTGAGTATTCTATCACCACGTTATGGCAGTTCCTTGTTGTTACCTTTCTTATTTTTTTCCCAACCGGTCCTCTCTTCTCACTTTCTTTTAAATCGTGTGCATCGTCTCTCTGTCAGTTGCTTGCACAGACTCGCATCTGTCATTTATGTTTTATTAGTGTATCCTTACCTTCTATTTTGTATGTTATTTTATAACAACATACGCAGATATTGTCATTCGTTTGTAGTTGGTTTGCTCCTGATTGTCTTGTATCCACACTTTAATTTTAGTTAATACACTGAGGCCGTCATTGTGTTTTTGATTCAGCTTTTTCATATAAGTATCATGACTTGAATAATTTTATGTAGAAAATTTTAGGAGCTTTTCTTTTTGTACCTAATTTCATTCAGGAAATAATATAGAATATGTTGGGTTTGACCATATTTATTGCCATGATCATTTACTCTCCAACTCTTGATTTTTAGTGGATGGTTTTCTATGAAAATGCATAACAGATCAATCTTTATTATAATGCTACTTTACTCTGATTTTTCGTATCCTAGTGGTCCAAGAACCACACCCCTTCTTTGAACATTTTTATTAAATAATTTTTTGGTATACTGAATTCATATGAAATCCTTGCAACTGCAAACACACTGTTTATTTTCCGGTGGAGTAAATATTTTTAATCAGTTGACAATTGCACTGAATACTTTTATAGTTGTATGGTTGTTAGCCAAAATTGTAATGAAAGGACTGATTTTGTAATATTTTAAAATTTTCAGTCTTCAGTGTTTCCTATTCTTCACCAAGTTTCTTCCCCTGTTGGGCCATCTGGCTTTCTGTCGTTGACTTTTTCCAGCTTTCCTTGTTGCTTGGCTTATGATAATAATAATGATGATAATAATAATTTGAAGGACTGTCAAACCACGCTTAAGCATGCAGAAAAGTGTTTGGATTTTCCATGAAAATTTGAACTCCAGGTATTTCCTTTATAACTGTTTTAGTTCCTTTAATTGGCAAAGAGTTAATATAATGGAAGTGAGAAACCACAAAGAGGGTGAGTATTACTCTTTAGCTGTTCTGCCTGTATGACCTTAAAAAAAAGCTACTTATGCTAATATTGGTATTAGGTTTTATCTCTGAGGAGATTTTCCTCTGATCAAGCCTGAATATAAATAAGGCATTTCATATTTGAAGATTGGTTTAGTGTCTGCATTTTTGGGGTTTAGTTCCTCAGCTTCTGTGTGGTTTTGTAGAGGTTGCTATTTCGGGTCTTGCTGAGGTCATCCTCAGATCTTACTGAACTTTTAAGTACAGATCATCCTCAGGTCTTGCTGAGCTTTTAAGTACCAGGTCATCCTTAGGTCTTACTGAGCTTTTAAGTCCAGGTGTTTGTTTTAGGATTATGCAGTTTGTATCTCTTCATTACAATATATTTGATTCAGAGCCATGGTTCTGGGCACACTTGACAGATTATATATTGTAAATGAGCATCATATAAGAATACTTAAATTCTTTAATGGTAAGAATCTTTTTCATATTACAAACATATATATAGTAAGAAATTTACAGCTGTTAATTGCATGATAAGGAATTTTAATACTTCAAGTAAAAAAGGGGCTGTTCACATTATCCTTAGTCAAACAGCGTTTGTAGGTGTGAAGGCGACGTTAGTCCGACTTGGCAGCTTAAAAGTTTGGGGATGTAGACTTGAGCTGTCAGGATTGTTCTACTTACAAAGTACAACCCCCGGGTTTTCAATTGCCCTGGCATATAGTAAAAACCTCATTGAGAGATGAAGAATATGAAGATTGACCACCAGTACTGCCCCCTGGGGGATTTTTGAGCCATTTGTAAATGAAATGGTTCAGAAACGATGACCTTGGCCCATGAAGGTTAATTGTGAATAAATCAACAACAGTAAGTAATTAACATTTGTTCCTCAAACAATTACAGTAAAATGTGAGTCGTAAGCTTTTGAAGATTTTTAATGAAGGCTCTGAATGAGATCCACTTTGGTAAGTTTAACGTGTGCAGATTTTGAAGATTCCTAAATATTATTAATGCAGAGCATGCCTAATGAGTTTGGTTCATCTTGGATTTGCTAAACTATTTTCAACTTTTTTGTATCATGATTATATTTGTATATGTATTTTCAAAGTATGTAAATAAATTATGAAAAAAAACAAACAAACAAAAAAGCCACGATGATGAGTCAAATTCATCCTCTTGAGTAGGAAGGGCCTGTTGGCCTGTTATGACTACCCCCATATTGGGAGAGGACATCACTGGCTGAGTGGTTACTTTTTTGTATGTTATTTTTTCAAATCTAGTATTATTACTAAAGAGATCATGATGATATATGCCATTTTAGTTCTCTTACTGAAGATTATTTACCTTATTACTCCATTTAGCTTTCTTCAGTTCTCTCTTTATGCCTTTGTACTCTCCCCTATTGCAACATAATTTGGCAGCTATTCATTATTTATGTATAATACTTCGTTGATAAAAAGCTCATATGCAGTATATGCATATGAACAATATGCACATTATCCAATGAGCGCTCTTTGCCTGTGAAATTTACATCTAAATACTGCATTACATATCGAAATAAGAAGTTCGTGTTTGGATGTCAAAAGAATGTTTGCAATTACTAAATGTACTATCACTCACACCCAAAACAGGAACCTTAAAATATATATTTTCGAGTACACAGCAATGAAATAAACTGTCTCGGGTAAAGACTATAACATTAGTATTGATATCCTATATACATGACATCATTTCAAGTAATTAGAAGTGTTCAACTTCCTCTTAAGGGTGGTTTACACGGTCAAACGGTTCGTCGAACGCGGTTCGACAGACAAAGTGTTTGAAGTGATGTTCGAGCGTGTGAACGGGGTATTTGGTTGTCGAACACGTGTGTCGAACATGTTCGACAACCAAATACCCCGTTCACACGTTCGAACATGACTTCAAACACTTCTGTCGAACCGCGTTCGACGAACCGTTTGACCGTGTAAACCCCCCTTTAGATCTTCACTTTATCATTAAAGCTTATTGGAACTTTTCTCTTGAAGCTCTCCTCTACTCTTCCGAGAATACCTTTCAAATCCAGTGAAATAATCATATTTCCCTTCATCTTAAGCTTTCCTTAATTTTATGTATTCTACTTATCCCTATAAAAACACATGTCTAGCTCTCAAGCATATACTCATATATCACTGATTTCCTTACAGCCTTATAAACAATTTACCTTTATATACTTGAGTACAAGACTTAAATGCTATTTCAGTTCTTTAATACTATGAGGCCAGATATATACCTACTACAATAAATCATAGGTGAAAGATAGGACCAACTGGACTCTCCTTACTCTGAGGCCCAACTTCCTAGAGGAAGAGGATAGTAAGTCCAGCAGCAGTCCTACCCTTTCTGCTCCCCATCCCATGCTACTCAGGAGGCATGACCACAGGTTAAAAATAATTTTGTAATAAATGAAAATAAAATATGATGTATAATTGGCTTTTTATTTTAAATCACAGTGTCCAGTTCAAATATTATTATCTATCTTTATAAATTATATACATGTAAATCCCCATATAAAGGGGGTGGCAAAGTCGAAGCATAAAAGCTTTGACTACACATGAGGAGGTTTCCGGTCCCTTCTGTCTATCCCCCTCATTTAGTCTACTTTTATGGCATGCAGGGGAACAAGGAGGAGGTATTTTTGCTCCTACTCCCCCAGGAGAAATTATAATTCTACCCCAGACTAATATGGAGCCTCGCACACACGGATACCTCTGTGAATGGAGGCCAATCTTGAGGAAAAGAGCTATGAAGTGTGTAGAGACTATTTTATCTGGGGATAGTATTGGATTTCCTCAAGGGAGGGGGAGAAAGAATACCTCCTTTTCCCCTGCATGTCATATAAGTAAACTAAGTGGGACGGAGAGAGGACTGGAAATCCCCTCCTTTATACCCTCAGATAAATATGTTGACTTTCTATTTTCCATAACTTTGTCTTTTATATAATGAAGTACCATCTGTGTTGATTACCTAATTGTCTTACGGGAAAGAGCCCAAAGCTCGTATCTTCCCGTCTCCTGATCGGTTCCATTTTGTACTTAGTGATACTTATCACACCTGTCCTTAAAACTATGGATTGCGTTAGCATTAATTACCCTCTGGCTTAGCCAATTCCAATTATCAACTACTCTTACACTAAAAAAGTACTTCCTTACACCCTGCAAAGAAGTTTTCTTACGAAGCTTCAAACTAAGACTATCGAGTTCTAGAGCCAGCCATATCAAAATATCGATCCCTATCCACTATCATAACCATAAATGAATTTAAAGACGGTCACCATATCCCCTCAATCTTCTAGCTTCAAGTGATGGTAAGTCTAATTCCCTCAGCCTCTCATCATAACTGAGATTATGTATTTCTGGCTCCAGTTTCGTGGCATGTCTTTGAACTTTTTCAAGCTTAGCTACGTGCTTTTTCAAGTGTGTGCGTGAATAATAGCGTATGTAAGGCTTCAACATATAAAAGACAAAGTTATGAAGTGTAAAGAGTCTCCATATTTCTCTGAGATGCCAGGCTACTATGTGACCTCTACACATTTCAAAGTTTCTTCTCTCTCTTTAGATATTGGACTTCACATACTCTATACAGTACTCTTGTTTCATCACAAAGAGATAACAGAGTTCGGGGTATACAGTATATGTATATCTCTAATATCTAGAAAACAAGAACTTACTAAAGCGTAGATGTTTTAGAGCAATCATGGTCAACCTTTATAATGGATCTGAGCAACAAAAGAGATTTTTAAATTCAATTTGGGCCAATATGGTCACTTCGAAAGTGTCAAACTTATTCAATAATATCTATCCTGCTTTCATAATATTTTAATTACAGCAGTTGCTTTCTAGTAAAATATAAATTGGCCTGTGGCTTTTTTTTTAAATTTAAGAATTTAAATATTACCGATATCAATATCATTCAACTGCTGTAGCTGAAAATTTTATGCAACTTCTGTGGCTAAGAATATTATGCAAGATTTTAAAGGTTGCCCATGTGCGTTTTATAGTAACCTGGGCTCATATATTCCCAAAACTACACAACTTCTCAATAGTTATGCAAAAATAATCAGTTTGAAAAATACTTTATAAATTATTAATAAGACAAATATTCATTGGTGGAAAACGGTGGATCACAACCTAAGACTTATTGAGCCTTGAGCAGAGTATAGGAAAAATATTAACTTATCACATTCTTATCTTGAAATCATACTAAGAGGTGGTTTGTACCTTCTTTTTTCCTTTAACTTTTATAGAATTTTTTCCCCTGTAACTTTTTACATAAATTTTTAACTCCAACTACGCATATTTTTATTCCGTGTCGGTCACCATGGGTAACAGACCCATGAAAGCATGATAAATGGCTATTTCATGGTTATTAGGATTTCCAAAATTCATCAGAAGCAAGCATGGTGAATGCTTCAATTCCCTCAATACCAATATTTTAAGAAAACCACAAAAATGAAGAATAAAGCGCAAGTAGAGACTTTTATCTGATAAAATTTAAGGAACTTTATCTTCCACCAGAGGAAAGCTATGATCATGTTCATCCTTTTTGAGGACAAAAATGCATGGTGCTGACTCGGAGTAAGAATTTTAAGGAATTAAAAACTGACAAACAAAAAGGGGGAAGAAATTTACACTCTTTTAATACATCAAAAACTTAGAAGTGTTACGTCTTGAGGGTGTTTCTTTGCGTATTGTGTATTAATCGAAGAGCCACTAAAACAGCTTTAACAGATTATAACTAGGAATAACACTAAGAATTTAGCGATATTGTTTCTCTCTTGCTTTTATGCCAATTATACCTCCTCTTGTATTCACTCTGAGTGGTCACAAAGAGTCGGGGCATCCTTTAAATGGATGATTGTGGTCATATCTCTGATGAAATAAGGTGCCCCAGAGTCCAACTGTAGCAGTCAGGGTGAATGCTACAATCTGTCAATATTATCATTTATGAAGACTAAAAAGCAAAGAAAGACTCACTCTGTCTGATCAGTTTGAGTGGGAACATCTTTCATCATTACAAAGATATCCTTTTTGAGGATACGCTGATGCATGATGCCTAATCCAAGAAAATCTTTGAGGGATTAAAACGGACATTAATAGAAAGGGAAAATAGACAAGTACAGGTATACCCTTATGACAAAGAATCCGAAGTAATTGTAATGCATGGTTCTGAGTGCCATAAGTCTTAGGTTAAATCCCAAATGCCACCAATGTTTATTCAAAATATATCTGCGTTGATTATTTTTGCAGCAACTGAAGAAGTTACAACATTAAAAAAACACATACACAATTTTATTCTTAGTAGTCGCCGTGGCTCCATCGGTAGCGTCTCCGACTCTGAGGCGTCAGGTCGAGGGTTCGCGCCCCGTCACGGTCTGAGGTTAGCAAGGGCATGCACTCAGCGTAAGGATTACATCAGCCAAAACAAGTCCTTCGCAAGAAGGCAACCGTCCTAGCCCTTGGTAGATAAGGGAGTCCGTGACGTAAAACCAGAACGAACGAACGAACGAACGATACACAATTTTATTCTTACATGAAAAAACGTTTAAGTCACTTTCATTTAGGAGGACTTAAACATGCAAATAACATTTTATCAAATCAGTGAAGGAGATACAGAGTTTGCAAATACACATCACACCTGTAATATCCTTCAAAAAGGTAAGCAAGAACATTAAACACAAAAAGAAGAATTGTACAGTAAATATTCAATAATCAACCTTAACTGGTCATGGGCTACATAAGCATGCTAGTGTAATGATCCAGACTATAAGAAACTATTGTTTTCATTAATGTTATTTCCTTACCTTTTTTTTCAGATAGTATAGTAACAATTGTTTAATTTAAAAAAAATGTGTAACTTACAACCTACACATATCAAGCAAAGCATAATATTCTTTCTATAAGTATCTGAAGGGTCTTGTGGACTTAGATAAGTCTGTCCTGGATAGTTCAATGTTAAGTCTTCCTTCAGTTACGGTTCTCTTCTATGTCTACATAAACACCGAATATTCTTGAATATTCGTTACACATATCTTATTATCCCTTCACATCTGACAAGTCACAATATTCCCCATCTCTATTTCTCTCTATATTTTCTTCGTGCCCAGGCCTGATGGGGGTAGATTTTTTTTTTTTTTTGGCCTGTCCTGGTGTCACAATTATATAAAAAATTAAATCTATAAAAATCTTTCCTCTTAATTATCTACCTACCTGCTAAAGGACGCAGATAGAAATATGTTTGAAAGTGAGGATTGTGTGTTGAGCGAGTGGAGGGAGTACTTTGAGGAGCTGATGAATGGAAAAAATAAGAGAGGGAGTGGATAATGTGGAGGCAGTGAATCATCATGTGGTGTGGATCAGCGAGGAGGAAGAGAGGAAAAGTACTTGGTTTAGATAACATTCCCGTGAAGGCATATAGATGGAAGAGGTAGTAGTCGGGTTTTCAGCCAGGTTTTTTGACAATTTCTTAAGAGGTGAAAGGATGCTACAGGAGTGGAGAAAAAAGTGTACTGGTGCCAATCTTTAAAAATAAGGAGGAAGTGCAGAGCTGCAGCATCACAAAGGTATAAAGTTAATCAGCCACAGCATGAAGATATGGGTAAAGGTAGTGGAAGCTAGACAGACAAGACATGTGAGGATTTGTGACCAGTAATATAGTTTCATTCTAAGGAAGAGTGCTACAGATACAAATTTTGCTTTGAGTGTGCTGATGGAGAGGTATTGACAAGGCAAGGAGGAGTTACACTATGTGTTTGTGAATTTAGAGGTGTATGGCAGGGGGAAGAGAAAGGAGATGTGTTATTGCATGAGGAAGTCGGGAGTAACAGAGAAGTATGTGAAAGAGGTGCGGGGCAGGCATGAGGACCGTGTGACAGTGGTAAGGTGAGTGGCAGGATTGACCATTGGTTTCAAATTGGGAGTGGGACTGCATCAATGATTGAGCCTGAGCCATTTCTCGTTTGCAATGGTGATTGATAAGGTGACAGACAAGACCAGAAATAAGGTGCTGTGTACTAAGATGTTTGTGAATAACATTATGATCTACAGCAAGAGTAGAAAGCAGATTGAGGAGAGCCTGGAGAAGTGGAGGTATGCACTGGAGAGTAGGGGGAAAGTCAGCAGGAGCAAGACAAAGTACATGTGTGTAAATGGAAGGGAGGGCAGTTGAATGGTGAAGTTAAAGGAATAACGGTGTCAAGTGTAGAGGAGTTAAAAGTTTCGGGGTAAACTATCTAAAGTAACAAGGAATGTGGTAGAGAGTTGAAGAGATCAAGCAGAATGGAGTGGGTGGAGAAAAGTGACAGGAAGGATACGTGACATAGAGTGAAAAGTAAAGTTTACAAGATGGCAATAAGACCAGCTATGTTGTATGGCTTGGAGACAGTCCTGCTAGCAAAAGACAAGAGCCAGAGCAGGAGATGGTAGAGTTGAAGATGATGTGGCTTTTTTTGAGCATGACAAAGATGGACAGGGTAAAGGATGAGTATATTAAGAGGCACAATGCAGGTAGATAGTTTGAGGATATGGTGAGAGGAGCAAGGCTGAGTTAGTTTGGGCATATGCTGACGAGGGATGTGGTGTAGTTGGGAAAAGGATGCTGAGGATGGGCTGATACTGAGGAGGGGGAGAGGTGGACCAAAAAGAAGGTTTATGGATGTGGTCAGGGAAGATATGGATGTAGTGAGGGAGGATATGATGGGTGTTATTTGACGAAGGAAGATGCAGGGGATGGGGTGATAAGATGATTGAATCACTGTTGTCACCCCTAATAGGAGCAGCCGAAAGATTTGATGACTATCTACCTATCATATTGTGGGTGTATCAATTTATCTGACTACCTTACAATAAACTTCTATATATATTTTGCTTACTATCAATTTTTGCCATTTCTGTAGCGTGAATAAGTGCAGATGCTAGTTTCTCCACAGACCTCACTCATCAAATAGTGTAGTCACTGAACTTGTCGAGTTAACAGAACACCACTGTCCACTCATTCTTATCCCAAAATGGCTCTGGAGAGAAGAAATATGAGCTAAACAAGACAGTATATCAACCAATGTACAAAAGGATTTTGTTCATATATGAAGTCAGCACAACAGAATATACAAAAACAAGCATTGTAATACAACCCTGTACACATTCATATACTCTTGAATTTAAAAATATTAGTTATATTAAAAAAAAATCCATCCCCTTCATATTATTTTTTAAAGCTTTAAAAAATGAAGCACTAGAATTTTTGCAGTTAAGCATCTAGGAGACAAAACTCGGGGCAGCAGGTCAAGAAAATTTGCGCAACCATAGACTGTCCCAGCTTTTGCTCGTTTGACACACATACAAAGCAAAATTCCACTGTACATGCCACTACGCAGTAACATGCCAACAAGAAAAACCTTAGCATCTCCGTATTGTGCTAATCGGCATTCCATGGACCTAGGTCGAAACTCCTGCATTAGAGGTAAGAACAGGAAAGACACTGGTCCAGATGGAAACGTCAGTTTCACAAATGAGCACATGCACAAAATCTTGGATTTACTGGCAGGTAGTGGTTGCCATTTTAAAGTCGACCGGAGAATGCTCCTCATTCTTCAGACAAAAATGTTAGTCGATATTTTTCATTTTTGTACGGCCCCTTTGATTACAACTACAAACTTCCAAAGATATTTGAAGAGGAAATTCCTCGTCTCTTGAAGCTGATGAAATACCTTTCAGAGATTGCAAATTCCAGTTTTATTCCACTTGGTTCACCACATACATGGCCATCTGTTCTGGCAATGATGGACTGGTTTGTTGACAGCAATGGAATATTTACTATTTCCAGCTCTTATGTTCTGAATTACTCTTCATATTTGACTTGACTCCATCTTAACAGAAAAAGAGATTCGATGAAGTTACTGAGCTGTATCACTGTGAGAATCACCCAGATGTACAGTATTTGTTAAGCAATATATGAATTATGTTCACACTGTAGAGTTACCATATGAGGTTCGACTGTAGAACAAAATAAACTACCAAGAGCTTGACGAAAAGATTGAGCTTCTGAGCAGTGGATCTGTGAGGCATTCCCAACTACAGTCACAGTTCGAAATGTTGATGAGTAGTGGATGCACCCTACTGAATTATAAGGGGGAGCTTCAAATTTTTTTTTCTAGCAGAGACTGAAACATAAAGCATCTAGAGTCACAGCCGAGAGATGAAAAGATCAAACTACATAGAATAACCGAAGAGATTCTCCATCTTGAGAAAGTGAAGACGGAACAGGGTCTTAGCGTGGAGCGGTTGGAGGAATTAAAAATGCATGCCAACGATGTCGTTAATCTTATTCATCAGTTGCAGCCTCATGGCAAAGAAATTGAATCACAAGTCTGGTCAGTGGAAATGAGCCTAAGCAAGTCACTGAATAATCTCCAAAGAAAAGTTAATGGTTATAATGAAGCTATAATTCACTTGGACATTTCGGATTACATTTCAGAAGATATGCAACAGTGGAAGATCAATGGAAGGGAGTAGGACGAGTATAAAAAGAATTCAAAGCTACATATGTATGAAGTTCTAAAAGCAAAAGTGAGAAAAGACGAGAAATTCATTAGTTCACGAATGGCGGAACAAAGATAAACGCTCTACTCTCAACCTGGAAACGAAGTTAATTCAAACTGAAGAAACCATCTCAGTGATGAAAAATGGTCACACTTGCATGAAAAAATAAGTGATTAATACTAATTTACTTTGTTTATTGATGAAACCTATATTTATTTTCATTGGTACACCTAGAGCTGATACTAGGTCTTTGACCGTTTGTATCTTGCCCCAGTTTTTCAGGGTTGAATAAAAAAACCTCTTAACATTAGCATATCACAATAAAAAAAAAATAATTATATATATATATATATATATATATATATATATATATATATATATATATATATATATATATATATATATATATATATATATATATATATATATATATATATATAATATATATATATATATATACTAATGCATTAAAGATATACTAAGGGGCTCTGGGACAACTTACCCAGGGAAACAATTGCCCCCAAAATATATGCCCCCACACAATTACTCCCGGATAACTACCCTCACAGGACAACTGCCCGGGATGTTTGCTCTTACTCCAGTTTATAGTTCCGAAAATAATCTCGTCTACATTGCAAACTAAAGTAACCTATCCTATATGTTATTACTGGACATATTTTCTTACGGGAGAATCAAAGGTTGCAATTGCTCTATTGGGCTACTGTCCGGGGGTAACTGTTCTGTGAGTATATTGTCCAGGAGCAATTGTTCTATGGGGCTGTTGTCCAGGGGTAAATGCTCTATGAGGCTGTTGTTTGGGGGCAATTGTTCTACGGGGCTCTTGTCCAAGGACAATTGTTCTATGGGGTACGCGCCCAAAGAGCAATTATCGGTGGGGGAGGTTTCCTGATATCATACTGAGGATGACAGAAAAAAGCGAAAAATAATTGCAAACTGTCAAATAATTAACATTATTATATGGAACTCATGGGAAATTTATCACAAAGAGAAATCTTCACCTAATAATTAATATAATAACTATCACTTAAAAAACTAAACACATTTCAAAATGTAACTATACTAATTCATTACTGAACGAATACTAGTAGAAAGTCACTGCATTCTAAAAATGATATTTCTATTACTGTTCTAATATTATTGACCTGTTAGCTGTGTGTGCCCAGTAAAGAATATCAAATTTGCACCAAAAGAGGGTTTTATGACCAGTGCCCCCAGAAAATTATCCCTTGGGCAACTTTCCTCATAGGCCTACTGGCCCCACAGGACAATAGCCCCCCGCCAATATCTGCTTTTCTTACAACTTAGATTTATGAAAGCAAAATCTCTTTTATTTCTAAAGGAAAATACCTCATTATTAGGCAAAAGAATAATCTGCATAAAATACTGTATAACTAATCATTTCTGATAAAAATTAAAGGTCAAGTCAAGGGTCAAACTATATATTCACTATATAGCAGGGGGCCAAGTCCTTTCTCAAATTACGTGAACCCAGTGATCTCCAGGGAATAATAATAAACCCTCACCTGAACCCTAGTTCTGTAGTTCGTCTTGGTTCATTTTTTTTTTCATTATTCTAAACTGCCTTCACGGCTTCATCAAGATTGAAAGGTCTATAATAAGTGTTGTAATCACTCTCGGCAGCTACAGTTCTGTCTTCCTGTAATGAAAAAAAAATATATATACAGTGTATACCTAATCCTGTAGATTAAATAAGAACATAGAGGACTGATTAGAGCAATATATTTGGGTATATACTACACTGGATATCAAGGGGTTGTTCGTTGATGTTCTCCCTTGAGGGTGAGCGGACCTTCGGGACAACAGTAAATGCAGTGGTTAAAGTGCTATACTCGAAAAGTTTCAAAACCGTGTCCGATCCCACTGTGAGCATCACAAAGGTATAAAGTTAATCAGCCACAGCATGAGGATATGGGTAAAGGTAGTGGAAGCTAGACAGAGAACACATGAGAGAATTTGTGGCCAGTAATACAGTTTTATTCTAGCAAAGCGCACTACCGATACAAATTTTGCTTTGAGTGTGGTGACAGAGATATTGTCAAGGTAGGGAGGAGTTATACTATATGTTTGTGGATTTAGAGGTGTATGACAGGGTAAAGAGAAAGGAGATGTGGTATTGCATGAGGAAGTCGGGAGTAACAGAGAAGAATGTGAAGGAGGTGTGGGATAGGCATGAGGACGGTGTGACAGAGGTAAGTGAATGGCAGGTTTGACCACTGGTTTCAAACTGGAGGTGGGATGACATCAAGGATTGAGCCTGAACCCTTTCTAGTTTGCAATGGTGATTGATAGGTTGATAGACAAGACCAGAAATAAGGTGCTGTGGACAAAGATATTTGTGAATTACATTATGATCTGGAGCAAGAGTAGAAAGCAGATTGAGGAGAGCCTGGAGAAGTGGAGGTATGCACTGGAGAGAAGGGGGAAAGTTAACAGGAGCAAGACAAAGTACATGTGTGTAAATAGAAGTGAAGGCAGTTGAGTGGTGTAGATCGCAGGAATAGAGGTGTCAAATGTAGAGGAGTTAAGAATTTTGGGGTAAACTGTCCCAAGTAACAAGGAATGTGACAGAGTTGAAGAGTGCAAGCAGGATGGACTGGGTGGAGGAAGGTGACATGAATGATATGTGACAAACAGTGAAAAGTCAAGTTTAGCTATGTTGAATGGCTTGGAGACAATTCTGCTAACAATGGACAAGAGCCAAAGCTGGAGATGGTAGAGTTGAAGGTAATGCGGCTTTCTCTGAGGAAAACCAAGATGGACATGGTAAAGGATGAGTATATTAAGAGGGACAACGCAGGTAGGATGGTTTGGGGACATGGTGAGAGGGGCGAAACTGAGATAGCTTGGGCATATGCTGACGAGGGATGAGGTAATTGTTGGGAAAAGGATGCTGAGGATGGAGGTGCCACTCAGAGGGGGGAGAGGTGGACCAAAATGTAGGTTTATTTATGTTATGAGGGATGGCATTATGGATGTAGTGAGTGAGGACATGATGGGTGTTGTGTGACAAAGGAAGTTGCAGGGGATAGGGCGATAAGGAGATGATTATTCCACTGTGGTCACCCTTGATAGGAGAAGCTAAAAGATTTGATAACTACCTACCTATCATTCTGTTGGTGTATCATTTATCTGACTACCTATTCAGTAAACTTTTATATAAATTTTTTTAAATATCAACTTCCAAGACAGGCATTTTTGCCATTTCAGAACCCTAAATAAGTTCAGATGTTAGTTCCTCCACAGACCTCACCTATCAATTAGCGTAGTCACTGAGCTTGTCGAGTTTGTAGAACACCACCGTCCACTCATTCTTATCCCAAAATGGCTCTGGAAAGAGAAGTTATAAGAGCTACATTGAGGAGGAGTCAAACTACAGGGCCTCTTGGGAGGAAACAAGGCAGTATAGCCACCAAAGTACAGAAGGCCTTTGTTCAACTATGAAGTCAACATAATTGAATATACAAAACAAGCATTGTAATACAATCATGTACACATTTGTATACTCATGGGTGGCTTTAAAAATCAGTTATTTGAAAAAAATAAAATAGTTCCCGTCATATTATTTTTCAAATCTTTAAGACAAGATGCCCCAGAATTTTTGCAATTCAGCAACTAGGAGACAAAACTTGGCACAGCAGGCCAAGAAATTTGTGGTAGTGCAGATGCATGTATGAAGCAAAATTCTATGGTACATGCCACTGCGCAGTAACATGCCGTCAAGTAACACTTTAGCACTTCCGTGTGGTGCTAAAATGCATTCCACGGACAAAGGTCGAACTTCAGCATTGGTGGTAAGAACAGGAAAGACACTTGTCCAGTTGGAGATGTCGGCTTCATAAATGAGTGCATGCACAAAATCTTTGATTTTCTGGCACGTAGTGGTTGCCCTTTTCAATTCGACCGGAGAATGCTCCTCAATCTTTAAATCAAAATGTTTATTTATATATTAAATTTTTTGTATGGCCACATTGATTACAACTACAAACTTCCAAAATATTTGAAGAGGAGATTCCTCGTCTCTTCAAGTTGATGAAATACTCTTCAGAGATATCAAAATCTAGTTTTATTTCACTTGGTTCACCACATACATGGCCATCTGTTCTGGCAATGAGGGCCTGGCTCTTTGACAACATTGGAATATTTACTATTTCCAGCTCTTATGTTTAGAATTACTCTTCAGATATTGATTCAGTCCGCCTTAACAATTTTTTTTATAAACTTATTGAGCTGTATCACTGTAGGAATCACCCAGATTTATTTGAAAAGCAATATATGGATTATGCTCACACTGTAGAGTTAGTATATGAGGTTCGATCTCAGGATGAAATAGGTTACCAAGAGCGTGCTTAAAAACTTGACAAAAAGATTGAGCTTCCGAGCAGTGGATCTGTGAGGCTTTCCCAACTACAGTCACAGTTCGAAATGTTGGTGAGTAGTGGACACACCCTAATGAATTATAACAGGGAGCTTCAAATTTTTATTTCTAGCAGAGACTGAAACATAAATCACCTAGTCAGAGCTGAGAGATGAAAAGATGACCACATAGCATGACCGAAGAGGAACTCTATCTTGAGAAAGAGAAGACGGAACAGAGACTCAGCGAGGAGCAGTTGGCGGAATTCAAGAACCATGCCAAAGATGTCACCAATCTTATTCATCAGTTGCAGCCTCATGGCAAAGAAATTGAATCACAAATCTGGTCAGTGGAAATGAGCCTAAGCAAGTCACTGAATGATCTCTCTCTCAAAAAAGTTAATGGTTATAATGAAGCTATAAGCCACTTGGACTTTTCGGAGGACATGGATATTGACTGTGGCAACATTTCAGAAGATATGCAACAGTGGAAGATCAATGGAAGGGAGTAGGACGAGTATAAGAAGAATTTAAAGCTACATATGTATGAAGTTCAAAGAGCAAAATTGAGAAAAAGACGAGAAAATCATTAGTTCAGGAATGTCGGATCGAAGATAAACGCTCTACTCTCAACATTAACACGAAGTTAATTCAAACTGATGAAACCATCTCAATGATGAAAAATGGTCACACTTGCATGAAAAAATAGGTGATTAATACTAATTTACTTTCTTGTTTATTGATGAAGCCTATATTTATTTTCATTGGTACACCTAGAACTGATACTTGGTCTTTGACCGTTTGTATCTTGCCCCAGTTTTTCAGGGTTTAATAAAAAAAAAAATAATAATGTTTACATGTTCACCAAAAAAAAAAAAAAAAAAAAAATATATATATATATATATATATATATATATATATATATATATATATATATATATATATATATATATATATATATATATATATATATATATATATATATATATATATATATACTAATGCATTAAAGATATATTAAGGGGCTCTAGGACAACTTACCCAGGGAAAACTGCCCCACTCAGTTACCCCCCAGATATCTGCCCCCACACAATTACCCCCAAGATAACTACCCCCACAGGACAACAGCCCGGGATGTTTGCTTTTACTCCAATTTATATTTCCGAAAATAATATGGCCTACAATGCATACTAACCTACCCTAAATCTTACTATCGGGCATATATTGTTACGGGAGAATCAACGATTGCAATTGTTCTATTGGGCTATTGTCCGGGGTAATTGTTCTGTGGGTATATTGTCCAAGAGCAATTGTTCTGTGGGACTGTTGTCCAGGTCTACTTGTTCTATGGGTTGTTGGGGGCAATCGTTCTATGGGACTCCTGTTCACGGACAATTGAAGATGGGGAGGTTTCGTGATATCATAATGAGGACAGAAAAAAATGTGAAAAATAATTGCAAACTGTCAAATTATTAACATTATTATAGGAAATTCTTGGGAAGTTTACCACAAAGTGAAATCTATCACTTAAAAAACTAATCACATTTCAAAATGTAAATAAATTAAATCATTACTGAAGGAATATTAGTAGAAAGATTCATTGTATTCTAAAAATGATACTTTTATTACTGAGTTAATATTAGTAGAAACCTTCAGTGTATTCTCATCAAGATACTTTTACTGAACTGTTAGTTGTGTGTGCCCAGTAAAGAATATAAAATTTGCATCAAAAGGGGGTTCTATGACAAGTGCCCCCAGAAAATTGCCCCTTGGGCAACTTTTCTCATAGGTCAACTGGCCCCACAGGACAATAGCCCCCCGACAATATCTGCTTTTCTTACAACTTAGAATTCTGAAGGTAAAATATCCTTTATTTCAGAAGGGATTACCTCATTTTTAGGCAAAAGAATAATTATAGAAAATACTGTATGACTGTTCATTTTTTATAAAATTTAAAGGTCAAGGCAAGGGATAGTGATAGCATTAAAGTCCAACTATATATTTACCATATAGCCTAGGCCCAAGCCCTTTTTCAAACTACGTGGACCCAGTGATTTCAAGGCAATAACAGTAAACCCTCACCTGAACACTTGCTCGGTAGTTCTTCTTGGTTATTTTCTTTATCATTATTCTAAACTGCCTTCATGGCTTCATCAGGATTGAAAGGTCTATAATAAGTGTTGTAATCACTCTCGGCAGCTATAGTTCAAATGTCTTCCTGTAATGAAAAAATATATATTGTATATACCTAATCCTGTAGATAAAATAAGCACATAGTGGACAGAAGAGAGCAATATATTTGGGTATTTGCGACACTGGACATCAAGGGGGACAACAGCAAATGCAGTGGTTAGAGCTCTATACTCGAAAAGTTACAAAACCATGATGGATCCCGCTGTGAGCATTAGGAACGGCACCCAGCTTTATTTTCCCAAATCCAACTTGTGATTACCTAATTGTGATTACCTAATTGTGCTTACGGGAAAGAGCCCAAAGCTCGTATCTTCCCGTCTCCTGATCGGTTCCATTTTAGACTTAGTGATACTTATCATACCTGTCCTTAAAACTATGGATTGAGATAGCATTAACTACCTCCTCGCTTAGCGAATTCCAATTATCAACTACTTTTACACTGAAAAAGTATTTCCTTACATCCTGCAAACAAGTTTTCTTACGAAGCTTCAAACTATGACCTCTAGTTCTAGAGCCAGCCATATCAAAATATCGATCCCTATCCACTCTATCATAACCATGAAGGAATTTAAAGACTGTCACCATATCCCCCCTCACTCTTCTAGCTTCGAGTGATGGTAAGTCTAATTCCCTCAGCCTCTCATCATAACTGAGATTGCGTATTTCTGGCACCAGTTTCGTGGCATGTCTTTGAACTTTTTCAAGCTTAGCTATGTGCTTTTTCAAGTGCGGATTCCAAAAGGGGGCTGCATATTCGAGTTTTGGCCTCACATAGGTTACATAAATATTTCTGAACATTTCCTTGTCCATGTGCCTGAAGGCTACCCTTACATTTGATAAGAATGCATATGCTGCCCTTACTATGCCATTTATATGTATTTCTGGAGACAAATCTGCCAGTATGTTTACTCCTAGATCTCTCTCATTTTCTGTCTCTTGAAGTTGTACTCCAGCCACCGAGTAGTCAAGCTTGGGCCTTCTTGCACTTGTACCCATTCTCATTACCTTACATTTTGAAGTATTGAATTTCATTAGCCACTTTTCTGACCACTCATGCAGATTATTTAGATCCTCCTGAAGTCTATGGCCACCTCCATTCAGACGAGAACTGTGACATAAAATGATGCATTCACCGTGCGACAAGAAACAACAAAAGGAAAGCTTTGCAGTTACTTTTTAGAACAGTGGAGCAATCCCAAACATTTTCAAAAACATACAAGTATGTAACCTGACAATTATATTATTCAAAATACCTCTTCATCTCTCTCCACAGACATATTATACCGTCTTTATCACAGGCTTAGGTTACTGTAAGAGTAATTTGAGCACTAGATATGAAGTTAGACCGAGTGAGTTTTTATTAAATAACACTTCTTGACACATCTTGACTAACTCACTTCCTATCACTAGTACAGCTTAAGCAGTCATAATCCACCGTTGACCTCCTGTGAAATAAAGGTACCGCATAATGTTATGGTCAACACTGCCATCCCTAACCTGTAATTTACATTACACAAGTCGTACACAGTTCCTATGTTTGATCTAATAGTTCCGAAAGCATTTAAATGCACGTGTTTTCTATGAAAATATGGCGTTTCGTGGTTCATTAAATAGGCTTAAAAGTACCAAAAACCTAATTTTTCATAAAATCCTGGCTCTAAATAAATGTGTGCATGAAATCGATAACTAGTAATGAACATGCGGAGTATTACCTTTCATGCAAACCAGATGGCGCTAGAGTAATTACGATTTTTACCCTGGAGTCTTCTATTTCAAAGAACGAAAATAGTTTATGCAAAAACTATAAAAATGTCCATATTTGATGAACAAATATAATGAAAATATTTAAATCACAACTAGATAAACTTGTCTCGTCTCAAACTGTTACATCAGCAGGTACGTGAAAAACAAAAAATTGCTCATTCCATTCTTAATTATTTTCCTCTTTCACTGACTAAACAAAAAGATAACGTTATGCTGAATTTTCTGGATATTGACCTATGTCTGAATTGCTCTCACAGAATTTCTGTCGACCACACTTGTGGTAAAGAATGCACACGCTACAAACAATATTATTTTGGCAATGTGCAAAAACTGCATTGCATAACACAGCATAATCATATCCAAGTTGCGAAAAAGTTAAATCTCACTTTTAAGATGCAGTTTCATGAATATTAATAAAAGCCTAACGGGGCGATAATATTTTCCATTTCTATTCATTTTAATAAAAATACAATGAAGAATACATAAATACTGACAAACACTCTTAAAAACCTACTTTCGGAAAGTGAAAAAAATTTGATCAAATTACCCACTGTAAAGTAGGCGCCACTGAAATAGCTCCTCACGCCACACTATCTTTTAGGTAAAAGCCGGAGTCCCAGTGCTGCCTGTCAAAAATTCCCTAGATTCGCTTACAAAATTTCCCTATTTGACTCAAAATATCCCCGTTATAGATACATATACAAGGCATATTTCAATAGTTAAATACTGCTCATAATCTCATTACATACCTTATTGTTGATCTTTTTGGTAAATGTCATCAGTCATGAAATTTAAATGGGCCTTAGTTATTTCCATGTCTTCAGCAGATGAAGTTTCAAAAATTCTTTTTGCATGTAATATCCCAACTAATGATTCTGAAGTCAAAGAATTACTCATTTGTTTTCATTAATTTCACTTGTGGAAAAAACTCTTTCCACGCTTGCACTTGAATGGGGCAAACAATAGATTTTTCATGAAATTTCCAACAAGTGGAAACAAAAGTTTCATCACCTTTTTTCAAATTGCCAACTGATTACTAAAACTTATAAACACCAATATCAAACATTATGTTTAATTCAGAGTTTCTAAGCAAGTGCCATTCTCGGTCTGATTCATTTAATTAATTTTCAGGCACTAAATTTGGGAAATTCACTGCTAAGGGGGCAAAAGATGGAACAGTTTTCATTATTATACTTTGCGGATCCAAAGCCTTGATGTTTGTGAGAACTTGGCTGCTAATGAAGCTTTTCAAAATCTGGGATGCATAATGAAGCGAATGACATACACAGTTGATTAATGTGATCACTGGATTATCCCGTCTCATTAATGTTATAAGAGAGTGAGTGCATCCAACCATAGAATTATCTCCTTCTGTACCAATTCCAATTGGTTTATGAATATCCAAGGTGTCCT
>JAXCGZ010015695.1:0-10000 GCA_037179515.1 Halocaridina rubra | reverse complement strand
CCTAAGTACACTGAATGTACGTACACTGAACCTAAATACACTGTAGTTATTTAATAGATGGCCAAGACTTTATTAACATATATATCCCTCCAATGGGAGATCTGGCATACAAATGAAAAAAAGCAGCACTTACATACTATAAGTACCAACCATTTTGTTCCTCTGTGTTAATGCTATTGCATGGTTATAGTATATATTAATATAGGTATAACCTCTATATTCTAAGAACAACATAGTTAGAGGCTTCTTTTTGTAATGATCCTTTTATCAGGTACAGTTTGTTGATTTTAAGGATCTTGTAGATGGGATTATATATATATATATATATATATATATATATATATATATATATATATATATATATATATATATATATATATATATATATAGACAATTTGGAGAAATCTATACTAAATATAGCTTGCCAGTAAGCACAAGTAGGTACTTACATACATACATACATACATACATACATACATACATACATACATACATACATACATACATACATACATACATACATACATTGTTGCCAGAGGTGGAGCCATCACATCACATTACCTAATTTTTTGTGTAAACTGGGGAAAGCTCTTAAGCCGTTTACCTGATCCTGTGGTTCTATATATTGTTAAAATCAGTATCCTTCCCATTTATATTAACTAGTTAGTTAGTTTGATATACGAAATAATTGAATAATAAAAAAAAAAAAACAAATATCCACCTGTCAACAGTACCGAGTTAAGTTGCCAAGTAGTACAGCTGTCTTATTTTCTTCATTTTTTTGCTTTTCTTTTAGCTTTCTCTTTTACTATTTTTTTATTTTGTATATATATTGAGTTAAATGTAAAGTCTAATCCCGTGATAACATATCTTGGTTAGCAAGTCAGTTTATCAGTTAGGAAGAATAATATAGCAGAAACAGGTGGGTGCCACCTCAAACACAAATTCGAATTTTCCTTCAGGTTTGACTTTTGTATTTCTTTTTCTTTTTATACTTAAATTACCATGGTCAAGTTTTTAAGTTAAGATGTGTGTTACCAGAAAAGAGATAAACTGAGTCACTAAATAGCACTTATATGGAGATATAAAAATTCTGTGTGAAGCTCAATTAAAAGTTTTTCTCTTTTTTTTTCCTCTTTCTCGTCTTCTTTCTATATTCTGTGAGAGGGAGAACATAAAAATGAGGCCATCTCTGTCCCAAACCTCTCCCACCCAGGGGTCGGGAGAAGGGGTAACCATCAGGGGACTTAAACAGAGAATCAAGAAGTTAGAGGAAATGGTTATAAGCCTTGATGATAAAATTCGGAATATGGATGGAGAAATGAAAGAAAATGAAACACTCAGAGAACAAATAAGATCTTTGGAGGAAGCAAATAAAGCACAAGGGCAGGAGAGAAAGGAACTAGAAAAAAGAATAAAGAAGCTGGAAGGGGAAAAGAGTCAACTAGAATCTAGAATTTCTAAACAAGAAGATAAAAACAAACAGCTGAATGACAACCTAAAGGAATTAGATGTTAGTTCACTGCTCTCTTCTGAGAGAGACGAGATTGCTGCTTGGAATGTCCAGATTAAGGAAAACATTGAACAGTTCAGAAAAGAGTTCCAGGAGCTGAATATGGAAAATGATGCCATGAAAACTTCCTTTGCTGATGCACTAAAGGGGAATGTGGCAGTAAAAGAGGCTGTAAAGGTGGTGGCACTGGAAAACATACAAACAGTTGACTACAAAGAGACAGTAATCGAAAAAATGAAAGACGTTGTGATGGAAAGGGCAAACCCACTCATCAGACAGGCACTTGATAAGGAGAAGACAGTGGTAATCTCAGGCATAAGTGAATCCCAGGAGCCAACATGGCAGGGGAGACTTGAAGAAAATAAAGCTAGGGTTGTAGACCTGATAAGAAAACTTGGAGTAGTATGTGGTCCTGAGGATATTGTAAACATACACCAACTAGGTAAATATTCGAGGGAAGGAAAGCCGAGACCCACAAAAGTAACCTTTGAGAGAGGGGAAACATGTAGGGAAATATTGTTGAGAAAAAAAAGTCTAAAAGACCTTCAAGAATGCAAAGAAGTGTTCATTAGACGATACAGAACACAGGAAGAGATGGGAAAGATCAAAAACTTGTTGCAAGAGGCAAGAAGGTTAAATGATGAAAGAAATGAAGAAGAGAAGAAAAATTTTCGTTACAGAGTACTTCCAGACAAAGGGGAGATAAAGAAGATAATGACAGAAGATCAGGGGATGGGGCCTCATTAAGACTGTTATGCACAAATGCTGATGGATTAGCTGGTAAGACAGTAGAATTAAAAGATAGGATTCACAACAGTAAGGCAGATATAGTAGCAATTACAGAGACTAAGTTGAGTGAGGACATAAACAGTGTCACAGTTTTTCCTAAGGGCTTCAGAATACTAAGGGTTGAAAGATCTGAGAGGACTGGTGGAGGGATAGCACTGCTCATAAGTGAGAGGACTCAAGTTGAAGAAATAAACTTGGCTATAGAAAGTGAGTTCAGGGAATTTCTTGTTGCTCGCATAAATACTGGGTCAGAGAGCATTATAATAACTGTTGTATACAACCCACCAAGGAACCAAAATAGGCTTGAAATTTATGAGGAAAGTCATATAGGTACTATTGAAGTCATAAACTCAGTTGTTAACATGGCACGGGAGAAAAAATGTAGGATTTTGATTATGGGAGACTTTAATCATAAAGAGATAGATTGGATAAATCTTGACCCACACAGTGGTGAGGACTCATTCGGGGCAAGATTCCTAGATTGCGTACAAGGGAATTTCCTACACCAACATGTAATGGAACCAACAAGGGCCAGGGGTGGGGATGAGCCATCACTACTTGATCTAGTGTTCACAGATAATGTGTTGGATATTGAAAATATTGAGTATGAACCACCAATTGGAAAGAGTGACCACTGTGTGTTGTTGATGGAGTATATCATTGAAGATATTCTTCCTGAGAGTAGAGGCACTGAGGACATGAGGAGGAACTATCGGAAAGGAGATTACATCAAAATGAATGAGCTTTTTGCAGTTATTGACTGGAGAACCTTATTTTACAACAAATCTGTACAAGAAATGTATGGCATCTTTTGTGAGAAATATGGGAAGATAGTAGATTGTTGCATACCTGTCACCAAAGTAGGTGTAATTCATGCCAGAGAGAAATGGTTCGATAATGGGTGTAAAAGAGCTAAGGAGTGGAGAGACAAATGCTGGAAAAGGTATAGGAGGAGAAAAAACATAAATGCCTGGCAAACCTACAAAAGAGCAAGAAATGACTACCTAAGTAAAAGGAGAGAGGCAGAGAGAGATTATGAGAGGGACATCACCAGGAAGGCTAAAGAAAATCCCAAGCTTTTCCACAGCTTTATCAGAGGAAAACTGAAGGTAAAAGAACAGGTTTTAAGGCTAAAGAGAGCGGACGGAAGCATCACTGAGACGGATGAAGAGATCTGCAAAGAATTGAACAAGGAGTTTCAGTCAGTATTTACAGTAGAAAATACCCCACCCCCTCAGCTTGCAGTGATAGAAGCTCAAGGGCCGGTATTAGAGAGCATCAACCTTACAGCCACAGAGGTATGCAAAGCGCTGATGGATTTAGATGTTCATAAAGCTACAGGTCCTGATGGCATATCCCCTCATGTGCTTAAAAAATGCGCAAACACAATATCAGTGGCACTAAGTATCATATTTAAGGAGTCACTGGAGTCGGGGGAGATTCCAAGATGCTGGAAACAAGCAAATGTGATATCTATCTTCAAAAAGGGAAGGAGGGATACGGCTCTGAACTATAGACCAGTTTCCTTAACCAGCATAGTTTGCAAAGTTATGGAGAAACTACTAAGGAAACATATCTCTCTTCACTTGGAATCCTTGAACTTTTTGTCAGTGAGGCAACATGGCTTCAGAGAAGGTAGATCAACAGTAACAAACTTATTAGAATTTTATGATGAGGTAAGCCAAATCTTACAGGAAAGAGAGGGCTGGGCAGATTGCATATTCCTAGACTTCCAGAAAGCGTTTGACACTGTTCCACATGGGAGACTTATTAGGAAGCTGCACTCAATGGCTAGAATAGGTGGAAATGTTTTGGAATGGATAAAAACTTACTTAGAAGGAAGGGAACAGAGGGTTAGAGTAAGACACTCAGTGTCTGAATGGAGAAGAGTTAGTAGTGGAGTTCCACAGGGTTCAGTTTTAGGGCCACTTTTGTTCCTTGTATATGTAAATGACCTACCAGAGTCTGTAAATTCATTCATGAATATGTTTGCAGATGATGCAAAGATTGTGAAGAAAATAAAAAACGAGAACAATGGTAGAGAACTTCAGGAGGATCTAAATAATCTGCATGAGTGGACAGAAAAGTGGCTAATGAAATTCAATACTTCAAAATGTAAGGCAATGAGAATGGGTACAAGTGCAAGAAGGCCCAAGCTTGACTACTCGGTGGCTGGAGTACAACTTCAAGAGACAGAAAATGAGAGAGACCTAGGAGTAAACATACTGGCAGATTTGTCTCCAGAAATACATATAAATGGCATAGTAAGGGCAGCATATGCATTCTTATCAAATGTAAGGGTAGCCTTCAGGCACATGGACAAGGAAATGTTCAGAAATATTTATGTAACCTATGTGAGGCCAAAACTCGAATATGCAGCCCCCTTTTGGAATCCGCACTTGAAAAAGCACATAGCTAAGCTTGAACAAGTTCAAAGACATGCCACGAAACTGGTGCCAGAAATACGCAATCTCAGTTATGATGAGAGGCTGAGGGAATTAGACTTACCATCACTCGAAGCTAGAAGAGTAAGGGGGGATATGGTGACAGTCTTTAAATTCCTTCATGGTTATGATAGAGTGGATAGGGATCGATATTTCGATATGGCTGGCTCTAGAACTAGAGGTCATAGTTTGAAGCTTCGTAAGAAAACTTGTTTGCAGGATGTAAGGAAATACTTTTTCAGTGTAAGAGTAGTTGATAATTGGAATTGGCTAAGCGAGGAGGTAGTTAATGCTATCTCAATCCATAGTTTTAAGGACAGGTACGATAAGTATCACTAAGTCTAAAATGGAACCGATCAGGAGACGGGAAGATACGAGCTTTGGGCTCTTTCCCGTAAACACAATTAGGTTATCACAATTAGGTAATCACATACATACATACATACATACATACATGTTGTATACAACCCACCAAGGAACCAAAATAGGCTTGAAGTTTATGAGGAAAGTTATATAGGTACTATTGAAGTCATAAACTCAGTTGTTAACATGGCACGGGAAAAAAAATGTAGGATTTTGATTATGGGAGATTTTAATCATAAAGAGATAGATTGGATAAATCTTGACCCACACAGTGGTGAGGACTCATTCGGGGCAAGATTACTAGATTGCGTACAAGGGAATTTCCTACACCAACATGTAATGGAACCAACAAGGGCCAGGGGTGGGGATGAGCCATCACTACTTGATCTAGTGTTCACAGATAATGTGTTGGATACTGAAAAAATTGAGTATGAACCACCAATTGGAAAGAGTGACCACTGTGTGTTGTTGATGGAGTATATCATTGAAGATATTCTTCCTGAGAGTAGAGGCACTGAGGACATGAGGAGGAACTATCGGAAAGGAGATTACATCAAAATGAATGAGCTTTTTGCAGTTATTGACTGGAGAACCTTATTTTACAACAAATCTGTACAAGAAATGTATGACATCTTTTGTGAGAAATATGGGAAGATAGTAGATTGCTGCATACCTGTCACCAAAGTAGGTGTAATTCATGCCAGAGAGAAATGGTTCGATAATGGGTGTAAAAGAGCTAAGGAGTGGAGAGACAAATGCTGGAAAAGGTATAGGAGGAGAAAGAACATAAATGCCTGGCAAACCTACAAAAGAGCAAGAAATGACTACCTAAGTAAAAGGAGAGAGGCAGAGAGAGACTATGAGAGGGACATCACCAGGAAGGCTAAAGAAAATCCCAAGCTTTTCCACAGCTTTATCAGAGGAAAACTGAAGGTAAAAGAACAGGTTTTAAGGCTAAAGAGAGCGGACGGAAGCATCACTGAGACGGATGAAGAGATCTGCAAAGAATTGAACAAGGAGTTTCAGTCAGTATTTACAGTAGAAAATACCCCACCCCCTCATTTTGCAGTGATAGAAGCTCAAGGGCCGGTATTAGAGAACATCAACATTACAGCCACAGAGGTATGCAAAGCGCTGATGGATTTAGATGTTCATAAAGCTACAGGTCCTGATGACATATCCCCTCATGTGCTTAAAAAATGTGCAAACACAATATCAGTGGCACTAAGTATCATATTTAAGGAGTCACTGGAGTCGGGGGAGATTCCAAGATGCTGGAAACAAGCAAATGTGATACCTATCTTCAAAAAGGGAAGGAGGGATACGGCTCTGAACTATAGACCAGTTTCCTTAACCAGCATAGTTTGCAAAGTTATGGAGAAACTACTAAGGAAACATATCTCTCTTCACTTGGAATCCTTGAACTTTTTGTCAGTGAGGCAACATGGCTTCAGAGAAGGTAGATCAACAGTAACAAACTTATTAGAATTTTATGATGAGGTAAGCCAAATCTTACAGGAAAGAGAGGGCTGGGCAGATTGCATATTCCTAGACTTCCAGAAAGCGTTTGACACTGTTCCACATGGGAGACTTATTAGGAAGCTGCAATCAATGGCTAAAATAGGTGGAAATGTTTTGGAATGGATAAAAACTCACTTAGAAGGAAGGGAACAGAGGGTTAGAGTAAGACACTCAGTGTCTGAATGGAGAAGAGTTAGTAGTGGAGTTCCACAGGGTTCAGTTTTAGGGCCACTTTTGTTCCTTGTATATGTAAATGACCTACCAGAGTCTGTAAATTCATTCATGAATATGTTTGCAGATGATGCAAAGATTGTGAAGAAAATAAAAAACGAGAACAATGGTAGAGAACTTCAGGAGGATCTAAATAATCTGCATGAGTGGTCAGAAAAGTGGCTAATGAAATTCAATACTTCAAAATGTAAGGTAATGAGAATGGGTACAAGTGCAAGAAGGCCCAAGCTTGACTACTCGGTGGCTGGAGTACAACTTCAAGAGACAGAAAATGAGAGAGACCTAGGAGTAAACATACTGGCAGATTTGTCTCCAGAAATACATATAAATGGCATAGTAAGGGCAGCATATGCATTCTTATCAAATGTAAGGGTAGCCTTCAGGCACATGGACAAGGAAATGTTCAGAAATATTTATGTAACCTATGTGAGGCCAAAACTCGAATATGCAGACCCCTTTTGGAATCCGCACTTGAAAAAGAACATAGCTAAGCTTGAACAAGTTCAAAGACATGCCACGAAACTGGTGCCAGAAATACGCAATCTCAGTTATGATGAGAGGCTGAGGGAATTAGACTTACCATCACTCGAAGCTAGAAGAGTAAGGGGGGATATGGTGACAGTCTTTAAATTCCTTCATGGTTATGATAGAGTGGATAGGGATCGATATTTCGATATGGCTGGCTCTAGAACTAGAGGTCATAGTTTGAAGCTTCGTAAGAAAACTTGTTTGCAGGATGTAAGGAAATACTTTTTCAGTGTAAGAGTAGTTGATAATTGGAATTGGCTAAGCGAGGAGGTAGTTAATGCTATCTCAATCCATAGTTTTAAGGACAGGTACGATAAGTATCACTAAGTCTAAAATGGAACCGATCAGGAGACGGGAAGATATGAGCTTTGGGCTCTTTCCCGTAAACACAATTAGGTAATCACAATTAGGTAATCATATACATACATACATACATACATACATACATGTTGCATACAACCCACCAAGGAACCAAAATAGGCTTGAAGTTTATGAGAAAAGTTATATAGGTACTATTGAAGTCATAAACTCAGTTGTTAACATGGCACGGGAAAAAAAATGTAGGATTTTGATTATGGGAGACTTTAATCATAAAGAGATAGATTGGATAAATCTTGACCCACACAGTGGTGAGGACTCATTCGGGGCAAGATTCCTAGATTGCGTACAAGGGAATTTCCTACACCAACATGTAATGGAACCAACAAGGGCCAGGGGTGGGGATGAGCCATCACTACTTGATCTAGTGTTCACAGATAATGTGTTGGATACTGAAAAAATTGAGTATGAACCACCAATTGGAAAGAGTGACCACTGTGTGTTGTTGATGGAGTATATCATTGAAGATATTCTTCCTGAGAGTAGAGGCACTGAGGACATGAGGAGGAACTATCGGAAAGGAGATTACATCAAAATGAATGAGCTTTTTGCAGTTATTGACTGGAGAACCTTATTTTACAACAAATCTGTACAAGAAATGTATGACATCTTTTGTGAGAAATATGGGAAGATAGTAGATTGCTGCATACCTGTCACCAAAGTAGGTGTAATTCATGCCAGAGAGAAATGGTTCGATAATGGGTGTAAAAGAGCTAAGGAGTGGAGAGACAAATGCTGGAAAAGGTATAGGAGGAGAAAGAACATAAATGCCTGGCAAACCTACAAAAGAGCAAGAAATGACTACCTAAGTAAAAGGAGAGAGGCAGAGAGAGACTATGAGAGGGACATCACCAGGAAGGCTAAAGAAAATCCCAAGCTTTTCCACAGCTTTATCAGAGGAAAACTGAAGGTAAAAGAACAGGTTTTAAGGCTAAAGAGAGCGGACGGAAGCTTCACTGAGACGGATGAAGAGATCTGCAAAGAATTGAACAAGGAGTTTCAGTCAGTATTTACAGTAGAAAATACCCCACCCCCTCAGATTGCAGTGATAGAAGCTCAAGGGCCGGTATTAGAGAACATCAACCTTACAGCCACAGAGGTATGCAAAGCGCTGATGGATTTAGATGTTCATAAAGCTACAGGTCTTGATGACATATCCCCTCATGTGCTTAAAAAATGCGCTAACACAATATCAGTGGCACTAAGTATCATATTTAAGGAGTCACTGGAGTCGGGGGAGATTCCAAGATGCTGGAAACAAGCAAATGTGATACCTATCTTCAAAAAGGGAAGGAGGGATACGGCTCTGAACTATAGACCAGTTTCCTTAACCAGCATAGTTTGCAAAGTTATGGAGAAACTACTAAGGAAACATATCTCTCTTCACTTGGAATCCTTCAACTTTTTGTCAGTGAGGCAACATGGCTTCAGAGAAGGTAGATCAACAGTAACAAACTTATTAGAATTTTATGATGAGGTAAGCCAAATCTTACAGGAAAGAGAGGGCTGGGCAGATTGCATATTCCTAGACTTCCAGAAAGCGTTTGACACTGTTCCACATGGGAGACTTATTAGGAAGCTGCAATCAATGGCTAAAATAGGTGGAAATGTTTTGGAATGGATAAAAACTTACTTAGAAGGAAGGGAACAGAGGGTTAGAGTAAGACACTCAGTGTCTGAATGGAGAAGAGTTAGTAGTGGAGTTCCACAGGGTTCAGTTTTAGGGCCACTTTTGTTCCTTGTATATGTAAATGACCTACCAGAGTCTGTAAATTCATTCATGAATATGTTTGCAGATGATGCAAAGATTGTGAAGAAAGTAAAAAACGAGAACAATGGTAGAGAACTTCAGGAGGATCTAAATAATCTGCATGAGTGGTCAGAAAAGTGGCTAATGAAATTCAATACTTCAAAATGTAAGGTAATGAGAATGGGTACAAGTGCAAGAAGGCCCAAGCTTGACTACTCGGTGGCTGGAGTACAACTTCAAGAGACAGAAAATGAGAGAGATCTAGGAGTAAACATACTTTCAGATTTGTCTCCAGAAATACATATAAATGGCATAGTAAGGGCAGCATATGCATTCTTATCAAATGTAAGGGTAGCCTTCAGGCACATGGAAAAGGAAATGTTCAGAAATATTTATGTAACCTATGTGAGGCCAAAACTCGAATATGCAGCCCCCTTTTGGAATCCGCACTTGAAAAAGCACATAGCTAAGCTTGAACAAGTT
>JAXCGZ010015694.1:0-53634 GCA_037179515.1 Halocaridina rubra | reverse complement strand
CACCGCGCGTTCAGTGACACACGGAATTGCTCCTCTTAAATTTTAAACTGTTTCGAGTGACTAAAGTGCTTAGTGGAAAACTTTACCATAATTTCCAAAAATCTGAAATCCTGCAGAGTATTGTGAGTACAAAAACTAATATTTGTTGTAAGACGAGACTGTTCATATTAAAGGAAAAAAATTGAGAACTTTTTCGTGAGGAAGAGAGAGAAGCTGCCGTCCAGTTTCTGCCTTGAGGGAAATCTAGAAGAGTTGCCAGACGTGGAGCCTCACACCACATTACCTAATTTTTTGTGTAAACTGGGGAAAGCTCTTAAGCCGTTTTACCTGATCCTGTGGTTCTATATATTGTTAAAAACAGTATCCTTCCCATTTATATTAACTAGTTAGTTAGTTTGATACACGAAAAAATTGAATAATAAAAGAAAAAAAAAATTACCAAATACCCACCTGTCAACAGTACTGAGTTAAGTTGCCAAGTAGTACAGCAGTCCTATTTTCTTCATTTTTTTTGCTTTTCTTTTAGCTTTCTCGTTTGCTATTTTGTTATGTTGTATATATATTGAGTTAAATGTAAAGTCTAAATCCCGTGATAACATATCTTGGTTAGCAAGTCAGTTTATCAGTTAGGAAGAATATATAACAGAAACCAGGTGGGTGCCACCTCGAACACAAATTCGAATTTTCCTTCAGGTTTGACTTTTGTTTTTCTTTTTCTTTTTATACTTAAATTACCATGGTCAAGTTTTTAAGTTAAGATGTGTGTTACCAGAAAGGAGACAAACTGAGTCACTAAATAGCACTTATATGGAGATATAAAAATTCTGTGTGAAGGTAAATTAGAAGTTTTTCTCTTTTCTTTTTTTTTCCTCTTTCTCGTCTTCTTTCTATATTCTGTGAGAGGGAGAACATAAAAATGAAGCCATCTCTGTCCCAAACCTCTCCCACCCATGGGTCGGGAGAAGGGGTAGTCATCAGAGGACTTAAACAGAGAATCAAGAAGTTAGAGGAAATGGTTACAAGCCTTGATGATAAAATTCGGAATATGGATGGAGAAATGAAAGAGAATGAAACACTCAGAGAACAAATAAGATCTTTGGAGGAAGCAAATAAAGCACAAGGGCAGGAGAGAAAGGAACTAGAAAAAAGAATAAAGAAGCTGGAAGGGGAAAAGAGTCAACTAGAATCTAGAATTTCTAATCAAGAAGATAAAAACAAACAGCTAAATGACAACCTAAAGGAATTAGATGTTAGTTCACTGCTATCTTCTGAGAGAGACGAGATTGCTGCTTGGAATGTTCAGATTAAGGAAAACATTGAACAGTTCAGAAAAGAGTTCCAGGAGCTGAATATGGAAAATGATGCCATGAAAACGTCCTTTGCTGATGCACTAAAGGGGAATGTGGCAGTAAAAGAGGCTGTAAAGGTGGTGGCACTGGAAAACATACAAACAGTTGACTATAAAGAGACAGTAATCGAAAAAATGAAAGACGTTGTGATGGAAAGGGCAAACCCACTCATCAGACAGGCACTTGATAAGGAGAAGACAGTGGTAATCTCAGGCATAAGTGAATCCCAGGAGCCAACATGGCAGGGGAGACTTGAAGAAAATAAAGCTAACGTTGTAGACCTGATAAGAAAGCTTGGAGTAGTATGTGGTCCTGAGGATATTGTAAACATACACCAACTAGGTAAATATTCGAGGGAGGGAAAGCCGAGACCAACAAAAGTAACCTTTGAGAGAGGGGAGACATGTAGGGAAATATTGTTGAGAAAAAAAAGTCTAAAAGACCTTCAAGAATGCAAAGAAGTGTTCATTAGACGATACAGAACACAGGAAGAGATGGGAAAGATCAAAAACTTGTTGCAAGAGGCAAGAAGGTTAAATGATGAAAGAAATGAAGAAGAGAAGAAAAATTTTTGTTACGGAATACTTCCAGACAAAGGGGAGATAAAGAAGATAATGACAGAAGATCAGGGGATGGGGCCTCATTAAGATTGTTATACACAAATGCTGATGGATTAGCTGGTAAGGCAGTAGAATTAAAAGATAGGATTCACAACAGTAAGGCAGATATAGTAGCAATTACAGAGACTAAGTTGAGTGAGGACATAAACAGTGTCACAGTTTTTCCTAAGGGCTTCAGAATACTAAGGGTCGAAAGATCTGAGAGGACTGGTGGAGGGATAGCACTGCTCATAAGTGAGAGGATTCAAGTTGAAGAGATAAACTTGGCTATAGAAAGTGAGTTCAGGGAATTTCTTGTTGCTCGCATAAATACTGGGTCAGAGAGCATTATAATAACTGTTGTATACAACCCACCAAGGAACCAAAATAGGCTTGAAATTTATGAGGAAAGTCATATAGGTACGATTGAAGTCATAAACTCAGTTGTTAACATGGCGCGGGAGAAAAAATGTAGGATTTTGATTATGGGAGACTTTAATCATAAAGAGATAGATTGGATAAATCTTGACCCACACAGTGGTGAGGACTCCTTTGGGGCAAGATTCCTAGATTGCGTACAAGGGAATTTCCTACACCAACATGTAATGGAACCAACAAGAGCCAGGGGTGGGGATGAGCCATCACTACTTGATCTGGTGTTCACAGATAATGTGTTGGATATTGAAAATATTGAGTATGAACCACCAATTGGAAAGAGTGACCACTGTGTGTTGTTGATGGAGTATATCATTGAAGACATTCTTCCTGAGAGTAGAGGCACTGAGGACATGAGGAGGAACTATCAGAAAGGAGATTACATCAAAATGAATGAGCTTTTTGCAGTTATTGACTGGAGAACCTTATTTTACAACAAATCTGTACAAGAAATGTATGACATCTTTTGTGAGAAATATGGGAAGATAGTAGATTGCTGCATACCTGTCACCAAAGTAGGTGTAATTCATGCCAGAGAGAAATGGTTCGATAATGGGTGTAAAAGAGCTAAGGAGTGGAGAGACAAATGCTGGAAAAGGTATAGGAGGAGAAAAAACATAAATGCCTGGCAAACCTACAAAAGAGCAAGAAATGACTACCTAAGTAAAAGGAGAGAGGCAGAGAAAGATTATGAGAGGGACATCACCAGGAAGGCTAAAGAAAATCCCAAGCTTTTCCACAGCTTTATCAGAGGAAAACTGAAGGTAAAAGAACAGGTTTTAAGGCTAAAGAGAGCGGATGGAAGCATCACTGAGACGGACGAAGAGATCTGCAAAGAATTGAACAAGGAGTTTCAGTCAGTATTTACAGTAGAAAATACCCCACCCCCTCAGATTGCAGTGATAGAAGCTCAAGGGCCGGTATTAGAGAACATCAACCTTACAGCCACAGAGGTATGCAAAGCGCTGATGGATTTAGATGTTCATAAAGCTACAGGTCCTGATGACATATCCCCTCATGTGCTTAAAAAATGCGCAAACACAATATCAGTGGCACTAAGTATCATATTTAAGGAGTCATTGGAGTCGGGGGAGATTCCAAGATGCTGGAAACAAGCAAATGTGATACCTATCTTCAAAAAGGGAAGGAGGGATACGGCTCTGAACTATAGACCAGTTTCCTTGACCAGCATAGTTTGCAAACTTATGGAGAAACTACTAAGGAAACATATCTCTCTTCACTTGGAATCCTTCAACTTTTTGTCAGTGAGGCAACATGGTTTCAGAGAAGGAAGATCAACAGTAACAAACTTATTAGAATTTTATGATGAGGTAAGCCAAATCTTACAGGAAAGAGAGGGCTGGGCAGATTGCATATTCCTAGACTTCCAGAAAGCGTTTGACACTGTTCCACATGGGAGACTTATTAGGAAGCTGCAATCAATGGCTAGAATAGGTGGAAATGTCTTGGAATGAATAAAAACTTACTTAGAAGGAAGGGAACAGAGGGTTAGAGTAAGACACTCAGTGTCTGAATGGAGAAGAGTTAGTAGTGGAGTTCCACAGGGTTCAGTTTTAGGGCCACTTTTGTTCCTTGTATATGTAAATGACCTACCAGAGTCTGTAAATTCATTCATGAATATGTTTGCAGATGATGCAAAGATTGTGAAGAAAGTAAAAAACGAGAACAATGGTAGAGAACTTCAGGAGGATCTAAATAATCTGCATGAGTGGTCAGAAAAGTGGCTAATGAAATTCAATACCTCAAAATGTAAGGTAATGAGAATGGGTACAAGTGCAAGAAGGCCCAAGCTTGACTACTCGGTGGCTGGAGTACAACTTCAAGAGACAGAAAATGAGAGAGATCTAGGAGTAAACATATTGGCAGATTTGTCTCCAGAAATACATATAAATGGCGTAGTAAGGGCAGCATATGCATTCTTATCAAATGTAAGGGTAGCCTTCAGGCACATGGACAAGGAAATGTTCAGAAATATTTATGTAACCTATGTGAGGCCAAAACTCGAATATGCAGCCCCCTTTTGGAATCCGCACTTGAAAAAGCACATAGCTAAGCTTGAAAAAGTTCAAAGACATGCCACGAAACTGGTGCCAGAAATACGCAATCTCGGTTATGATGAGAGGCTGAGGGAATTAGACTTGCCATCACTCGAAGCTAGAAGAGTAAGGGGGGATATGGTGACAGTCTTTAAATTCCTTCATGGTTATGATAGAGTGGATAGGGATCGATATTTCGATATGGCTGGCTCTAGAACTAGAGGTCATAGTTTGAAGCTTCGGAAGAAAACTTGTTTGCAGGATGTAAGGAAATACTTTTTCAGTGTAAGAGTAGTTGATAATTGGAATTCGCTAAGCGAGGAGGTAGTTAATGCTACCTCAATCCATAGTTTTAAGGACAGGTATGATAAGTATCACTAAGTCTAAAAATGGAACCGATCAGGAGACGGGAAGATACGAGCTTTGGGCTCTTTCCCGTAAACACAATTAGGTAATCACAATTAGGTAATCACACACACACACACACACACACACACATACACACACACCGCGCGGTCAGTGACACACGGAATTGCTCCTCTTAAATTTTTAACTGTTTCGAGTGACTAAGTGCTTAGTGGAAAACTTTACCATCATTTCCATAAATCTGAAATCCTGCAGAGTATTGTGAGTACAAAAACTTATATTTGTTGTAAGACGAGACTGTTCATATTAAAGGAAAAAAAATTGAGAACTTTTTCGTGAGGAAGAGAGAGAAGCTGCCGTCCAGTTCTGCCTTGAGGGAAATCTAGAAGAGTTGCCAGAGGTGGAGCCATCACATCACATTACCTAATTTTTTGTGTAAACTGGGGAAAGCTCTTAAGCCGTTTTACCTGATCCTGTGGTTCTATATATTGTTAAAATCAGTATCCTTCCCATTTATATTAACTAGTTAGTTAGTTTGATACACGAAAAAATTGAATAATAAAAGAAAAAAAAATTACCAAATACCCACCTGTCAACAGTACTGAGTTAAGTTGCCAAGTAGTACAGCAGTCTTTTTCTTCATTTTCTTTGCTTTTCTTTTAGCTTTCTCTTTTACTATTTTGTTATTTTGTATATATATTGAGTTAAAAGTAAAGTCTAAATCCCGTGATAACATATCTTGGTTAGCAAGTCAGTTTATCAGTTAGGAAGAATATATAACAGAAACAGGTGGGTGCCACCTCAAACACAAATTCGAATTTTCCTTCAGGTTTGACTTTTGTTTTTCTTTTTCTTTTATACTTAAATTACCATGGTCAAGTTTTTAAGTTAAGATGCGTGTTACCAGAAAGGAGACAAACTGAGTCACTAAATAGCACTTATATGGAGATATAAAAATTCTGTGTGAAGCTAAATTAGAAGTTTTTCTCTTTTCTTTCTTTTTTTTTCCTCTTTCTCGTCTTCTTTCTATATTCTGTGAGAGGGAGAACATAAAAATGAAGCCATCTCTGTCCCAAACCTCTCCCACCCATGGGTCGGGAGAAGGGGTAGTCATCAGGGGACTCAAACAGAGAATCAAGAAGTTAGAGGAAATGGTTATAAGCCTTGATGATAAAATTCGGAATATGGATGGAGAAATGAAAGAGAATGAAACACTCAGAGAACAAATAAGATCTTTGGAGGAAGCAAATAAAGCACAAGGGCAGGAGAGAAAGGAACTAGAAAAAAGAATAAAGAAGCTGGAAGGGGAAAAGAGTCAACTAGAATCTAGAATTTCTAAACAAGAAGATAAAAACAAACAGCTGAATGACAACCTAAAGGAATTAGATGTTAGTTCGCTGCTCTCTTCTGAGAGAGACGAGATTGCTGCTTGGAATGTTCAGATTAAGGAAAACATTGAACAGTTCAGAAAAGAGTTCCAGGAGCTGAATATGGAAAATGATGCCATGAAAACTTCCTTTGCTGATGCACTAAAGGGGAATGTGGCAGTAAAAGAGGCTGTAAAGGTGGTGGCACTGGAAAACATACAAACAGTTGACTATAAAGAGACAGTAATCGAAAAAATGAAAGACGTTGTGATGGAAAGGGCAAACCCACTCATCAGACAGGCACTTGATAAGGAGAAGACAGTGGTAATCTCAGGCATAAGTGAATCCCAGGAGCCAACATGGCAGGGGAGACTTGAAGAAAATAAAGCTAACGTTGTAGACCTGATAAGAAAGCTTGGAGTAGTATGTGGTCCTGAGGATATTGTAAACATACACCAACTAGGTAAATATTCGAGGGAAGGAAAGCCGAGACCAACAAAAGTAACCTTTGAGAGAGGGGAGACATGTAGGGAAATATTGTTGAGAAAAAAAAGTCTAAAAGACCTTCAAGAATGCAAAGAAGTGTTCATTAGACGATACAGAACACAGGAAGAGATGGGAAAGATCAAAAACTTGTTGCAAGAGGCAAGAAGGTTAAATGATGAAAGAAATGAAGAAGAGAAGAAAAATTTTCGTTACAGAATACTTCCAGACAAAGGGGAGATAAAGAAGATAATGACAGAAGATCAGGGGATGGGGCCTCATTAAGATTGTTATACACAAATGCTGATGGATTAGCTGGTAAGGCAGTAGAATTAAAAGATAGGATTCACAACAGTAAGGCAGATATAGTAGCAATTACAGAGACTAAGTTGAGTGAGGACATAAACAGTGTCACAGTTTTTCCTAAGGGCTTCAGAATACTAAGGGTCGAAAGATCTGAGAGGACTGGTGGAGGGATAGCACTGCTCATAAGTGAGAGGATTCAAGTTGAAGAAATAAACTTGGCTATAGAAAGTGAGTTCAGGGAATTTCTTGTTGCTCGCATAAATACTGGGTCAGAGAGCATTATAATAACTGTTGTATACAACCCACCAAGGAACCAAAATAGGCTTGAAATTTATGAGGAAAGTCATATAGGTACGATTGAAGTCATAAACTCAGTTGTTAACATGGCACGGGAGAAAAAATGTAGGATTTTGATTATGGGAGACTTTAATCATAAAGAGATAGATTGGATAAATCTTGACCCACACAGTGGTGAGGACTCATTTGGGGCAAGATTCCTAGATTGCGTACAAGGGAATTTCCTACACCAACATGTAATGGAACCAACAAGAGCCAGGGGTGGGGATGAGCCATCACTACTTGATCTAGTGTTCACAGATAATGTGTTGGATATTGAAAATATTGAGTATGAACCACCAATTGGAAAGAGTGACCACTGTGTGTTGTTGATGGAGTATATCATTGAAGACATTCTTCCTGAGAGTAGAGGCACTGAGGACATGAGGAGGAACTATCCGAAAGGAGATTACATCAAAATGAATGAGCTTTTTGCAGTTATTGACTGGAGAACCTTAGTTTACAACAAATCTGTACAAGAAATGTATGACATCTTTTGTGAGAAATATGGGAAGATAGTAGATTGCTGCATACCTGTCACCAAAGTAGGTGTAATTCATGCCAGAGAGAAATGGTTCGATAATGGGTGTAAAAGAGCTAAGGAGTGGAGAGACAAATGCTGGAAAAGGTATAGGAGGAGAAAAAACATAAATGCCTGGCAAACCTACAAAAGAGCAAGAAATGACTACCTAAGTAAAAGGAGAGAGGCAGAGAGAGATTATGAGAGGGACATCACCAGGAAGGCTAAAGAAAATCCCAAGCTTTTCCACAGCTTTATCAGAGGAAAACTGAAGGTAAAAGAACAGGTTTTAAGGCTAAAGAGAGCGGATGGAAGCATCACTGAGACGGACGAAGAGATCTGCAAAGAATTGAACAAGGAGTTTCAGTCAGTATTTACAGTAGAAAATACCCCACCCCCTCAGATTGCAGTGATAAAAGCTCAAGGGCCGGTATTAGAGAACATCAACCTTACAGCCACAGAGGTATGCAAAGCGCTGATGGATTTAGATGTTCATAAAGCTACAGGTCCTGATGACATATCCCCTCATGTGCTTAAAAAATGCGCAAACACAATATCAGTGGCACTAAGTATCATATTTAAGGAGTCACTGGAGTCGGGGGAGATTCCAAGATGCTGGAAACAAGCAAATGTGATACCTATCTTCAAAAAGGGAAGGAGGGATACGGCTCTGAACTATAGACCAGTTTCCTTGACCAGCATAGTTTGCAAACTTATGGAGAAACTACTAAGGAAACATATCTCTCTTCACTTGGAATCCTTCAACTTTTTGTCAGTGAGGCAACATGGCTTCAGAGAAGGAAGATCAACAGTAACAAACTTATTAGAATTTTATGATGAGGTAAGCCAAATCTTACAGGAAAGAGAGGGCTGGGCAGATTGCATATTCCTAGACTTCCAGAAAGCGTTTGACACTGTTCCACATGGGAGACTTATTAGGAAGCTGAAATCAATGGCTAGAATAGGTGGAAATGTCTTGGAATGGATAAAAACTTACTTAGAAGGAAGGGAACAGAGGGTTAGAGTAAGACACTCAGTGTCTGAATGGAGAAGAGTTAGTAGTGGAGTTCCACAGGGTTCAGTTTTAGGGCCACTTTTGTTCCTTGTATATGTAAATGACCTACCAGAGTCTGTAAATTCATTCATGAATATGTTTGCAGATGATGCAAAGATTGTGAAGAAAGTAAAAAACGAGAACAATGGTAGAGAACTTCAGGAGGATCTAAATAATCTGCATGAGTGGTCAGAAAAGTGGCTAATGAAATTCAATACCTCAAAATGTAAGGTAATGAGAATGGGTACAAGTGCAAGAAGGCCCAAGCTTGACTACTCGGTGGCTGGAGTACAACTTCAAGAGACAGAAAATGAGAGAGATCTAGGAGTAAACATACTGGCAGATTTGTCTCCAGAAATACATATAAATGGCGTAGTAAGGGCAGCATATGCATTCTTATCAAATGTAAGGGTAGCCTTCAGGCACATGGACAAGGAAATGTTCAGAAATATTTATGTAACCTATGTGAGGCCAAAACTCGAATATGCAGCCCCCTTTTGGAATCCGCACTTGAAAAAGCACATAGCTAAGCTTGAAAAAGTTCAAAGACATGCCACGAAACTGGTGCCAGAAATACGCAATCTCGGTTATGATGAGAGGCTGAGGGAATTAGACTTGCCATCACTCGAAGCTAGAAGAGTAAGGGGGGATATGGTGACAGTCTTTAAATTCCTTCATGGTTATGATAGAGTGGATAGGGATCGATATTTCGATATGGCTGGCTCTAGAACTAGAGGTCATAGTTTGAAGCTTCGTAAGAAAACTTGTTTGCAGGATGTAAGGAAATACTTTTTCAGTGTAAGAGTAGTTGAAAATTGGAATTCGCTAAGCGAGGAGGTAGTTAATGCTATCTCAATCCATAGTTTTAAGGACAGGTACGATAAGTATCACTAAGTCTAAAAATGGAACCGATCAGGAGACGGGAAGATACGAGCTTTGGGCTCTTTCCCGTAAACACAATTAGGTAATCACAATTAGGTAATCACACACATGAGGCAACATGGCTTCAGAGAAGGTAGATCAACAGTAACAAACTTATTAGAATTTTATGATGAGGTAAGCCAAATCTTACAGGAAAGAGAGGGCTGGGCAGATTGCATATTCCTAGACTTCCAGAAAGCGTTTGACACTGTTCCACATGGGAGACTTATTAGGAAGCTGCACTCAATGGCCAGAATAGGTGGAAATGTTTTGGAATGGATAAAAACTTACTTAGAAGGAAGGGAACAGAGGGTTAGAGTAAGACACTCAGTGTCTGAATGGAGAAGAGTTAGTAGTGGAGTTCCACAGGGTTCAGTTTTAGGGCCACTTTTGTTCCTTGTATATGTAAATGACCTACCAGAGTCTGTAAATTCATTCATGAATATGTTTGCAGATGATGCAAAGATTGTGAAGAAAGCAAAAAACGAGAACAATGGTAGAGAACTTCAGGAGGATCTAAATAATCTGCATGAGTGGTCAGAAAAGTGGCTAATGAAATTCAATGCTTCAAAATGTAAGGTAATGAGAATGGGTACAAGTGCAAGAAGGCCCAAGCTTGACTACTCGGTGGCTGGAGTACAAATTCAAGAGACAGAAAATGAGAGAGATCTAGGAGTAAACATACTGGCAGATTTGTCTCCAGAAATACATATAAATGGCATAGTAAGGGCAGCATATGCATTCTTATCAAATGTAAGGGTAGCCTTCAGGCACATGGACAAGGAAATGTTCAGAAATATTTATGTAACCTATGTGAGGCCAAAACTCGAATATGCAGCCCCCTTTTGGAATCCGCACTTGAAAAAGCACATAGCTAAGCTTGAAAAAGTTCAAAGACATGCCACGAAACTGGTGCCAGAAATACGCAATCTCAGTTATGATGAGAGGCTGAGGGAATTAGGCTTACCATCACTCGAAGCTAGAAGAGTAAGGGGGGATATGGTGACAGTCTTTAAATTCCTTCATGGTTATGATAGAGTGGATAGGGATCGATATTTCGATATGGCTGGCTCTAGAACTAGAGGTCATAGTTTGAAGCTTCGTAAGAAAACTTCTTTGCAGGATGTAAGGAAATACTTTTTCAGTGTAAGAGTAGTTGATAATTGGAATTGGCTAAGCGAGGAGGTAGTTAATGCTATCTCAATCCATAGTTTTAAGGACAGGTATGATAAGTATCACTAAGTCTAAAATGGAACCGATCAGGAGACGGGAAGATACGAGCTTTGGGCTCTTTCCCGTAAACACAATTAGGTAATCACAATTAGGTAATCACATATATATATATATATATATATATATATATATATATATATATATATATATATATATATATATATATATATATATATATATATATGGTGGTGGAATCAGATTATTCAAACAGCTATGAAGGAGAAGAGCATAGCCAAAAGAACCTGGGAAGAAAATAAGAATCACCAAACAAGAGAAGAGTACAGACGAACAAGGAGAGTAGCAATGTGAATGGTAGCCATTGCAAAGAAAGAAGCAAAGAGAGAGTGGTATGGGATGATGGGAACACCAGAGGGAGAAAAGATGATTTACAAAATTGCAGAATCGAGAAGAAAAAACAGGTATGACGTAGAAGTAGCAATCATAAAAGATGAAAATGGAAATATCCTAATAGAGGAAGGAGAAGTCAAGAGAAGGTTTAAAGAATATTTTTCACATCTCTTAAACACTGAAAACGATTAGAAGGACCGATAGCAAACATCAGTGAAAGTGAAGTAGAAAATGCTATAAAGAAAGGAAAATAAAATAAAGCTGTTGGATGAGATCTGGGATGTAGAGGAAATGCCAAGGGACTGGAATGATAGTTGGATGATTAAAATATATAAACAGAGAGGAGACGTGTTAGATTGTGGGAACTACAGGGTGTGACAGAGTGTTTTGCTCAAAGTCACCAGAGGCTGTTAGATGCCTTATTAGTTAACTTAGTAACTTAACTGTCATTTTTCTAACTAAAAATAATTCCCACTCCTTGACTTTTGCAGATTATGATTATTTGAAATTTATATTTCAGCTTATAGCTAATTTTCAATATACCTTATTTAATATGCTTGTACATGTAGAAAGCATGATCCCGATATAAAGGCTGCCCCAAGCATGATCCCAATATAAAGGCTGCCCCCTATTTCTGTTTTCCTACCGTTCGCTCTCTTCAGCGAGCCTATCAGATACGTTTTCTTTACAATTTTCTTATGATAAAACAGCTCTTGCTAATAAATTATTATAAACATTGCTCTTGCTGATAATTTTGTTATAAATTTGACCTTGCTGTTATGTCATTAGCCTGTCTAGATATATTGCAGTAGCTTCTTTATTATTTGAATACTTAAATTCCGTCTCCTGCAAAGCAAAGAACCTTCCAGAGATTGTTTACCAGTAAACTAATTTTCCATAATTATCCTTGTTTTATTTAATTTGCTTTCACTTGTTGCACCTAAAATACTGTCTCTCCCTTGCATCTCTGCTAGGAAAAGCATATACTGCCTTGCTATGCCATTTATATGCATTTCCGGGGACAAATCTGCCAGTTTGTTTGCTCCTAGATCTCTCTCATTTTCTGTCTCTTGAAGTTCTGCTCCTGCTACTGAGCATTTAAGCTTGGCCCTCCTCTCACTTGTACCCATTCTCACTACCTTACATTTAGAAGTATTGAATTTCATTAGCCACTTTTTTTTACCATTCATGCAGACTACTTAGGTCTTCCTGACGTTCTCTACCATTGTTCTCGTCTCTTGCTTTCTTCATAATCTTTGCATCATCTGCAAACATATTCATGAATGAATTTACAGACTTTGGTAGGTCACCTATATATACAGGGAACAAAAGTGGCCCTAAAACTAAACCCTGTATCCGGAGCTCCACTACTAACCCTTCTCCATTCAGACATTGAGTGTCTTACTCTAACCCTCTGTTCCCTTCCTTCTAAGTAAATTTTTATCCATTCTATGGCATTTCCAACTATTCTCACCATTGCTTGCATTTTCTTAATAAGTCTCTAATGTGGAACCGTATCTAATGTCTTCTGGAGAGAGAGAGAGAGAGAGATAGAGAGAGAGAGAGAGAGGATTAGTTAAATGTGCTACCGTCTCATAATAATAATAATAATAATAATAATAATAATAATAATAATAATAATAATAATAATAGTAATAATGAATAATAATAATAATAATAATAATAATAATAATAATAATAATAATAATAATAATAATAATAATAATAATAATAATAATAATAATAATAATAATAATAATAATAATAATACATATGAGAGAAAGAGTGTGTGAATGAAAATTTCTTTGCGTTGGCATCAGTTCAATGTCTCACAGTAACAACAGCATTCAGTGACTTACTGCATTCAAACTGGCAAAGTTCACTGGCCACTGCATTAGACTGTAGATGGCTTCCCTTGAAACTTGGTTGACTACACGCACGTCTGTCAATAGCCCTGCTAATACACAGACCCTTTTATTAGTGTTCTTGCATGTCTGGCAGTAGCTCTTAGTAGCTCTGATAGCACACAGACGTGATTACAAGCCACTAATTACACTCATTATCCTTACCTTACTGGCTGTGACTTCCCTGTTTTTACCTGCCGGGTGGTTGCAGCTTCTGCATTGAGCTTGCTGTGAGCTGCGGGCAGGTGTTGCTGGTAGGTTAAACCAGCAGCACAGAGGGGAGAACTCCGCCCCTGGTGAATTAACACCGTCCACTGTCCCCATACATCATAGTAACCGCCTTGTAGTTTCCTATCCTCTCCCCACCCAATCCTAAGAACGAAAATCTGTTTCTACTACTATCTTACTCTCGAATCTAGATTCAAATAAAATCTCTATAAGCTGTTTTCGTTTTCAATTGCATAAAACTTTTTTTTTCTTTTTTTTCAATTGAAATAATACCTAAGTCTTTGATAAAACTACGTTTTCTTTTCTTTTTTTTAACATAATGGTTCGTTAATCTAGGTGTAAAATCTTGTGAATAATCTTGTTTGGAAAACAGTGGGTAATTATTATAATTTTAATTGCCCAATTAAATAGATCATTATCACTCATAAAGATACTGCACGCGGTCATTTTTTACCTGGAAATTTCCACTCGTTTTTTACCAATAAACATATAACTCAATAATTAAGCTATAATATTTGCGATTTCTTTTTTCTTTTTTCGTGATCACTATCTATTGTGGCATTAAAACTGTACTTTTTCTACATGTATGAATAATGGGCCGAGCTCGAATTAGGGACCGTGATCCCCATGGGGATCCTGCCAAACGTCGTAATGACATATTCTCATGTCTTGGCCAGAGCAATATCATTGTTTATAAGGTAATAAACATCCAGTCTGGCTTTGTTCTTGTCCTTGCCGATGAGAACCTAGAGAAACTTAATACTCCTGAAGTTTCTGTCATCTCTAATCAGAATAATTTTGATATCACAATGCCCCCTGAACTAAATGCCCAAAGAACAGTAGTCATCCTTGGCATTGATCAATACATAACTTCACACAAAGATAATGAAATAATAGCTGAAATCGAAAAACATAACCAGGGCACTAGAGTTGAAGCAATAGTAAGAATCCCTAACAACAAATACCTGTTAAAGATACGCTTTCAAAACATAAGCTTGGCCAAAACAGTCAAAACCAGGGACTCCTTCTTTTTAACATTAGAATCAATGAAAATACCATCGAGGTGGAAATCTATGTCCACATAAACACATGCATGAAATGCTATTCTTTTGATCACACTACTAAAGAGTGTAAAAAAGAAATCACTATCTGCTTAGAATGTGCCCAGGACGGGCACATTGGAACGAAAATAAGTGCACAAGCAGAAAAAAAAATGCATCAATTGCTCGGGTGAGCTCTCCACACTCGCTGCTGGGTGTCCTGAAAGGAAACAAAGAAAAAAAGAAAAACAGGCTGCGATTAGAAAATCAAAGAAAACACCCAAACCTATATTTGCTGAAATGTTAGGTGCAGCCAAACCTCCTCCCTCCTCGAACAGACTATTACAACACGAACTTAAATTCCCTATTAATGCTGAAAAAATAACCACAGTAATAATTAGTGCCATGGTATATGGCCAGATGATGGATTCCATCAATCCTGGGTCATTTGAAGATAAAGTTAACGAAATCTATGAACTAAATGGTATACCAAGGATTATTCTCCCCAAAAGTATACCCAATAATCCTAATTTGACTGCAGCGAAAAAAACAGTAGCTGCAACTGTGGTAGAAGCAAGAGAAGAAGAAGAAAAAGAAGAGAGAATGGATGAAGAAATTGAACTACAAGAAGTAGAACAATCCTCTCAAACCGTGAAAAAACGTCCAACTCAGTCTCCATTAGGAGCAATCCCCAAACGTACATCCAAAATGACAACAGAAAAGAAAAAGATCTCAAAACAAAATGCAGATCAACAAAAGTACGAAGAGTCTGCTATAAAGCAGAGAGAGAGAGGGTAAAACTGAGAGAAGACTTAAACTTTAAAATAATAGGAAAACTCGATGACAAATTACCCTCTGATATAGAAATAGAAACTATTAGAGATACACTACTTAGAACTAACAAACTCAAATACATTTACTCTAGTAGCAGCTACCAGCCTCATGATGTCCATCTAGTCTTAGAGCAGAATAAAATTGATCTGTCTGACATAAGAATTCAATATTTGAAAAAAAAACACTTTGATGCATTAGCCCAGGGGTTATATAAAAGAACATCCTCCTCCACAAGCTTAAATACATAACTTTTTCTTTATATCTTTTATATTTAATATGGCTGATTACTACAATAAATTAACAATCATTCAACATAATGTGTTAGCTTGGACCAAAAACTGAAGTAACGAATTATACAATGTATACAGAGAAATAGACCCAGATATTATACTACTTAACAGTACCTCTAAGACAAACGAAAAAATAAAAATTTATGGTTACAATACATATCAGAGAAATTTTTTAAATGAAGAATATGCAGGTATAGCTACTGCCATTAAAAGAAATATTATTCATCAAATCATAGAAGACTTTTCTAGCGATTTTTTAGCACTTAAAATAGAAACTAAAAAGGCCCCATAATTATTGGAACAACTTACCACCTAGAAGAATGCAAATCCCCTACGAAGATATATTAAAATTAATAAGGAAAAACATCCCAGCATACCTAATTGGCGATCTTAATGCTAAACATCAAATACTAGGTCATAATAGAATTAATGTAACTGGTAATTTCTTAAATACTTTGGTAAATAATAACCTAATTAAAATACTAGAACCAGATTTCAGAACCATGACTCATGGGTCAGAAACCGAGAAACCTGGTATAGTTATAAGCAATAATAATCATTACCTGAATTATTCCCTAGAAAAGGGACCCTTAACCACTTCCGACCACTTGCCATTAATAATCAAATTATCAACAGAACCAATAGCTAATAGAATTCCCCCTTTAAGAGATCTAAAAAATCCAGACTGGGATAACTTTCGATCTTTCCTAGTTTAAAAATTCATTCAAGATATCACGAGAAATACCACCATTAATTCAACTTTAGATATAGAAGAACACTTGAAACAATGGTATTACATAGTTCAAAAAGCAATAGAAAATTATATGCCTTTAAAAAAGACGAAAACCTTACCCCACCCGAAATTAAATGAAAAATGCAAAGCACTCCAATATAGATCTTCTTCTTCTTCCTCTATTTGCGTTCCCATTTTCATATGGGGTCGCATCTCTTCACTAGTCGTCTCCACTGGTTCCGGTCCATCACTTGCTCCTCCTCCAGCTGTCTCTCTCTGAGATCCTCCTTCAGTCGGTCCTTCCACCGTAGTTTAGGTCTTCCTCGTCTACGTCTGCCCTCCACGTCCATCTCCATCACTCTCACACCCACGTAGTCTTCTTCTCTCCTCTTCACATGACCGAACCACTGTAATCTCCTCTCCTGCGCTTTCGCCGACGCCTCCACCACCTTCACTGTACCTCTGATATGGTCATTTCGTATCCTGTCCTCCCTCGTCACCCCACACATCCACCTCAGCATTCTCATTTCTGCGACATCTATCTTCCTTTCTTGAACCTTTTTCACCGGCTACGTCCCCGCTCCGTACAGCAACGCTGGTCTCACAACTGACTTGTACACTTTTCCTTTCACTCTAGCACTGATTTTCTTGTCACATAGCACCCCTGATGTTCTCTTCCAGCTGTTCCACGCTACCTGGATCCTATGATCAATCTCTCTCTCTAGGTCTCCATCCTTCGTTACGTAGGAGCCGAGGTATTTGAAGGCGTCCGCCTTTGGGAGCTTGTGGTCTTGCATGAACAGGTCGCCTCCTTGTGTCACATTGCACTCCAGGTACTCCATTTTCTGTCTGCTCACCTTCAGTCCGTAATCCTCCAGCAAACCCCTCCATAGCTCCAACCTCTCTTGCAATTCTTCACGGCTCTCGGAGACCAAAACAATATCGTCTGCAAAGAGCATGCTCCATGGTGCCTCCTTTGTCACTTCCTCCACCATCACATCCATGAGAAGGTTAAATAGATAGGGGCTAAGAGCTGATCCCTGATGGAGTTCAACTTTCACCTGAAAAGGCTCTGTAGTGCCAACTGTACTTCTTACTCTTGTTGTGGCTTCCCTGTATATGTCCTGAACTATCTTGACATACTTCTCCTTCACTCCCTTCGACCTCATACTCCTCCACACCTCGCTTCTCGGGACCCGATCATAAGCTTTTTCCAGGTCAATAAATGCCATGTACAGCCCTCTTTGCTTATCTCTATATTTTTCCATTGTCTGCCTCATTGCGAATACTGCATCCATTGTTCCTCGACCTTTCATAAAACCAAACTGCTCACTACAAACTTCTGTCTCCTCCCTCAGCCTTTTATCCAACACTCTTTCCAGCAGCTTCATAGTGTGAGATGTTAGCTTAATTCCTCTATAGTTGTTGCAACTCTGGATGTCTCCCTTTTCTTTGAAAATCGGTACCATTATACTATCTCTCCACTCGTTCGGGATAGTCTCTTCCTTCATCACCATGTTCAGGAACTTTGTCAGCACCCGTATCCCTTCTTCGCCTAAACTCTTCCATACCTCTGCAGGAATCTGGTCTGGCCCTACTGACTTTCCATTTTTCATCTTCTTCAATGCTTCTCTGACTTCCGCCTCACTCACAGCGTCTACCTCTCCCTCCATTCCCACTCCTTCACCTCTTCGTATTCTTGGATTTTCCTGATTTAGAAGTTCTTCGTAGTAGTCCCTCCACTGCATTTTAATCATGTCGGGGTCAGTAAGCACTCTTCCGTTCTTATCCTTGATTTGCTTTATTGATGTTAGGTCCTTTGTCGATCTGTTCCTTTCTTTTGCTAACTTATAGATTCTCTTCTGTCCCTCCTTTGTTTCAAGGTTCTCATACATATCCTGCAGTGCTGCTGCACGCGCCTGTGCTACAGCCCTCTTCGCCTCCTTATTTGCATCTTTAAACATAGCTTTACGCTCCTCTGTTCTTTCCTTGTCGTAAGCTTTCTTCATCTCTTTCTTCTTTTCTATCTTCTCTTTGCAATTTGAGGACCACCACCAAGACTCTTTTCCGTTTCTCGGCTTCTTTCCAGATGACTTTCCGAGGACTTCCTCTGCCGTACTCCTGATCACTTCACTGTTCCTTTTCCACCACTGATCCACCTCCTCTGCCTCTTCTATCCTTTGTAGTGCTTTCCTCTTGAACTCCTGCCGCACCACCTCATCCTTGAGTTTCCACCACTTGATCCTAGGTTCTCCCCTCTCGACTCCGGTCCTTCGCGTCCTTACAACCAGCTTCGCCACAACTGGGCTGTGCTGTGCTCCCACACTCTCTCCTTGTAGTACTTTACAGTCTTCCACTTCTCGGATGTTTTCTCTTCGATACAGGAGGAAGTCGATTTGACTCTCTCTGGGACCACTCCTGTATGTCCGGTAGCTGTTTTTCATGAAGAACGTGTTCAGGATCGCCATGTCAAATGCTATGGCAAACTCCAGCACGCTCTCCCCCTCCTGGTTTTTCACTCCAGTACCTTTGCCTCCATGAACTCGTCTCACTCCATCATTGTCATGTCCTATATGCCCGTTTAAGTCGCCGCCCACGACACACCTCTCCCCCGGCGGGACCTCCCTCTGTACTTCGTCCATTTCTTGCCAGAACGTTTCCTTCTCTGCGTCATCGCACCCAACTTGGGGGCATATGCGCTGATCACGTTTATTGCTTCCTGACCATATACCAACTTGATCCTCAAAATCCTGCTGCTCTTCCTCACCACCTCCACCAGCTCCTCCTTGGTTTGGGGGTCTAGCACCTCACCCACTCCATTTCTTCCTCTCTCATCCACTCCACTGTATATCAACTTGTAGCCTCCACCCAAATCTCGCGCTTTATTTCCTTTCCATCTTGTCTCTTGTACACACAGTATGTTAATCTTCCTTCTCTCCATCAAATCCACAACTTCTCTTCCTCTACCGGTCATGCTACCGATGTTAAGAGTAGCAATCCTCAGGGTATGGACTCGCTTCTTTAGCCGCACCCGTCCATATTGATGCGGTAACCCTCGTCCAGTTTCAACAGAGGTCGGGCTCCTCTTTAACTGAACTAAGAACAATAAAAGAGGAATTACAAAAAGAATTAATAGATTCATATAATAATAATTGGGAAAATATAATAATGAAACTTCAAAACAAAGAAAAGGATCCCAAATTTTTTTGGAATAATATAAAGAAATTAATGGGTAACTGTAAAGAATCAACGCCGTATCTAATAGACAATAATAATAACCAGCAAAGAAAAAAAAGAAAAATTCAGAAAGACCTGGGAAAATATATTTAATATTAGCGCTGAAGAATATATAAACTTTGATCTAGAACATGAAAGAACAATATGTAACTTTTTAAGAGAAAACGAAGCTTTAACTGTTCCTTATTTTAACGTAGACTTAAATAGATTAACTCTAGGGGACGATCTAATATCTCCTATCACTATCGCTGACATCAAAGACATCATTAACTATATAAAAAATAAAGCCCCAGGACGTTCAGGCATTAATAAACTAATATTATCCCATTTACCAAATATAGCAATTCATGAATTATTAGATATTTTTCATTCTTGTTTATCCACAGGCTATTTTCCGAAAATATTTAAGATGTCAGTAATGACTTTTATACCAAAGCCCGGGAAAAAAACACCACCTTAGCCGAAAATTATCGTCCTATATCTCTTAGAAGTCCCAGGGAAAACATTCGAAAAAATAATACATTCCTGAGTATATAAATATTTAGAATTAAACGATTGTTTTCCCTCCAACCAGCACGGATTTAGAAGAGGCAGAGGCACATATACAGCTCTAACATATGTATACGAGAAAATAGCCTTCTCACAACGGCTCAAGAAAAAGTGCAATGTTTTGAGCAGAGACGTCTCCTCTGCTTTTGACAAAGTATGGAGAGATGGACTCAGATATAAGATTATAGAACTTCAGTTACCCCCATTAATAACAAAAATTCTATCAGACTTTATATCTAACAGAAGGTCAATTATCAAAATTAACGAACTCATGGGAACTCAACTCGAACTCAGAGCAGGTGTTCCCCAAGGATCGAATCTGAGTCCACTTCTCTATGCTATATTCACGAGAGATATACCAAAACCAGAAAAAGGATGTTCAACAATTATATTCGCCGACGACGTCGCTCAAATAATTACTGATCATAATAAGAATTTTTTAGCAAGAAAAACACAACGTGAAATAATTAAAATAAATGACTATGAGAAAATATGGAAAACTAAAACCAATATTAACAAATTCCAACTTTTATCTATTTCTGCTTATAAACCATCTGATGTAATAATTAATAATAATAGAATAAACTTCTCCAATAGCCTGAAAACCCTGGGCTTTACTGTTAACAGAACAGGGATAAAACCACACGCGAACAATAGAATAATACAGAGTAAAATGGTATCAACAAAGCTAAAAAGATTTAACCTGCTCAAAACCCAAAATAGAGTCACCTTATACAAAACTTTAATAAGACCTATATTAATATACCCTCCAATACCGACGTGCATATTATCAAAATTTAACCTTTTGAAACTCCAAGCCATCCAGAATATAAATTTAAGAATAATTCTCTCTGAAACACCACCATACATAGAGAGAATGGAAGAGATTCACAAGAGCCTTAAAGTCGAGCCACTAAATAAGTATATATTTAAATTGGCATCTAAAACCTGGGGAAAAATGGAAATCGACTTTCAAGAATTTCTTCAAGAAACAAACACTTTAAATAACGAAAGAAAAAGTGACCATCCCTGGTGGAAAAGAATTTCCCCAATATTATCAGGAAATCCACCAGAACCTGTATATACCAGATAATGTTCATCATGAATACTAACATTTAAATAATAACTAAAGGGAGTCATGTTAAGCTGCAATTAAATTATATTATTTTTTTTTTAACCAAAAACTTAGCACGAGGGTTTGCCCCTCTCTATTCATCTCTTCCTTCTTTAAATTTCATGCTTATCCCCCCAATCCTTCCCATCCTATATCCCCCTCTCTTCAATGATGACACCCTGAATAGGGCTAAGAGAGTTCACTCGACGCCGTCACTGTTCTTCCCCCACCTATCCTATCCCATCCAGCTCGCCTCATCCAGTAACAACAGTAATAATAGTAATAATAATAATAACAGCAACAACTGTAATAATAATCATACATATGATATACGAGAGAGAGAGAGAGAGAGAGAGAGAGAGAGAGAGAGAGAGAGAGAGAGAGAGAGAGAGGAGAGAGAGAGAGAGAGAGAGAGAGAACTCAGGCGACTTCTTACCAACCAACCTTCATTTCAAAACGAATGGCCTACATTGTAGCAGGCATACTTTATTAAGTATTTATTGGATAATAATAATAATAATAATAATAATAATAATAATAATAATAATAATAATAATAATAATAATAATAATAATAATAATAATAATAATAATAATAATAATAATAAGTGTGGAGGATTATCCTATATGTTATTAACCTTTGAAGTCATAACCCCTTAAATTTGGGAATCCTTACACGGCTTCTGTAGAGACCTAGAAACGATCTCGAAATTAAGTCCTACACCAATAAAAATAATTCAAATTACATGCATAAACATACATTAAAATATTTATAAGGGGGTTTGTGAGCTGCTGATATGTGAATTATTAAGTAAACTCTCCTAACCTTGAATTAAAATGTCCTCACACAGAATAATACATTTTCCAACATATATTCTACCTATGCGTGTTCTATTAAAATGAGCTCATTCTCTCACTCACACATTGCTAGAAACATTTTTTCTGTTCTTATCTATCCAGAAAACTCAGGCGTCATCAACAATCAAGGGATTCAAAATCAAGTTCAAATGTCTTCTAGTTCTTCCTTATATCTCTATAACGCACATTCTTTGACCTAAATGTCTTGTAGCGCCTCTCGAGAACAACTAACTAATTAGTTATCTTCCACTTCTGGAATATGGATTTCTTCTTCTATCTATCTACGTTGGCTGTTTCCCCCTTTTGGGGGGTAGCCGACATCAAAGAAAGAAAACAATAAGGGGATTACTTTACTCTTTGGGCAATGATGAGGGAGCTAGCGACCGTTCAGATGGCACTGCTGGAGTGCCACAGCCCATCCTCCCGGCTTTTCCACACCTGTGTCGCTTCACAACTGCCAACTCCTCCTACTGCCCCTACCACAGGGCTACCTCTGTAAGATGTAGCCCCATGGTAACAGCAGATGCCCATCAGAGCTGCGTCACAATCGCTCGCCACTCATTCCTATTCCTAGCACGCTCGCTTGCTTCCCTCACATCCATCCTCCTATCATTCTGGGCTCTCCTTACTCCATCCATCCACCCAAACCTGGGCCTCCCTCTAGCATTTCTCCCATCATCTCTCACATTCATTACCTTTTTCAGCAGTTTTTCATCATCCATCCTTTCCACATGGCCAAACCATCTCAGAACATTCATATCTACTCTGCCTGCAATTTCTCTCCTCACACCCGTTCTTGCTCTCACCACTTCCTTTGTAACCCTATCCAACCGAGATACACCAATCATACTCCTCAGGCATTTCATCTCACTTACTTTCATACCCCATAACTCTGATCCATACATCACAGTTGGCACAACCACTTACTCATACAAATTTTCTTAACATTCATTTCCAACCCTCTATACTTCATCACTCCTTTCAACGCACCCAACACTTTACATCATTCATTCACTCTGTGACACACATCTGCTTCCACTCCACCATTTGCAGCTATAACCGAGCCTAAATACTTAAACTGATCAACTTCCTCAAGTGTCTCTCCATTCAACATAACATTCAATCCAGCAATATCCTCATTTCTTGTACACCTCATAACCTTACTCTTTCCCACATTCACTCGCAACTTCCTTCTCTCACACACCATTCCAAATTCTGACACTAAGTGACACAGCTTTTCCTCTGAATCTGCCACCATCACAGTATTATCTGCAAACAGCAACTGATTCAGCTCCCACTCGTTATCATCCCCATCTACCATTCTCAAACCTCGACCACGCATTCGCTCATTCACCTCTCTTACAACTCCATCAATATACAAATTGAACAGCCATGGTGACATCACACATCCCTGTCTCAGTCCCACACTCACTGGAAACCACTCACTCACTTCATTCCCTACCCTAACACAAGCTCTACTACCCTCATACAAACTCTTCATTGCATGCAACAATTTACCATTAATTCCATATAAGCTCAAAACATTCCACATTGCCTCTCTATCGACTCTATCATACGCTTTCTCCAGATCCAAAAATGCAAAATACACATCCTTACCCTTTGCTAAATATTTCTCACATAACTGCCTAACTATAAAAATCTGATCTATACAACCTTTACCTCTCCTAAAACCACTCTGCACTTCCGCAATCACATTTTCTGTCTTATCCCTAATCCTATTAACCTGTATCCTACCATACACTTTTCCTACCACACTCAACAAACTTATACCCCTAAAATTACTGCATTCATACACATCTCCCTTACCTTTGTATAGGGGCACTGTACAATCAAACACCCATTCCACTGGCACCATTGACAAATATGTTAAACACTCTCACTAACCATTCCAATGCAGTCACACCCCCTTCTTTCAACATCTCCGCTCTCACACCATCCATTCCAGGTGCTTTACCTGCTTTTGCTTCATACAATGCCCTTTCCACCTCCTCTCTTGTAATCTCTCTCTCATTTTCATCTCCCATTACTGGCACTTGAACACCCCCCCACCGCCACTATAGCTGCCTCTCTATCTTCCTCAACATTCAGCAAGCACTCAAAATATTCTGCCCATCTTTTCCTTGCATCGGTCCCTCTTAACATCTGTCCATTCAAATCTTTCACCGTCTCTTCCATCCTCGATCCACCTTTCCTTACTCTCTTCACTTCTTTCCAAATCTTCTTTTTATTCTCCTCATATGACCTACTAAAATCCTGTCCCCACCTAACATTTGCCAACTTCTTCTCTTCCTCTACCTTCCGCTTGGTTTCCACATTTTTCTCCCTATATCTTTCATACTTCTCCCTACTTTTACACTGCAGCCATTCCTCAAAAGCCCTCTTTTTCTCTTCCACCTTCATTTTCACCCTTTCATTCCACCACTCGCTGCCCCTCCTCATGCCACCTCCAACAAACCTCTTTCCACACACATCACTTGCATGTCCCACAAAACTTTCTTTTATCAACCCCCATTCCTCCTCTAACTCCCCAACTTCTCTTTCTCTCACCTGTCATATGCCACTCTCAACCTGTCCTGATATTCCTGTCTCTTCTCTGGCCTTTTCAACACTTCCACCTTCACTATTTCCCTTCTACATCCCCCCACTCTATTGGAGTTGCCAAATTTCCTTAGATATCCTTAGACTTGAAATTATCTAATCTTGGATATTCCTTCATATGTTTTTATTATAAAAGTGATAATGGAGAAAATTTTATATTACTTAATTAACAACAATGACATCGGTAATTAAATGCAAAACCGATAAATATTGTAGTGTTAGTTGTATTAGGAAACAAAGTAAATACAGTTCCACATAAAAAAAAAGTTGATAAATTTAAGCATAATTTTAATGCTAATTTAAGAAACAAAGAAATAGTGATAAAATATTACTATCACAATTATAATTTGAGCAAAAAATTTAAGAAAACCTAAAAAAATTTCATTTAAACAAAACAACTCCTCCAGTACATGATCGCTGCATCCACTATAGAAATCACTTTCATACTTCTGGATATGAATTTTTCTCTGCAAAAAGAAAAAACTTCTCCTCATAAATGATGCAGCATTACATCAACTTACTTGCCCTCTTTCTTGTTTGGCATATCCCGTTAAAACGCCTTTCTTAGTTTGGATGCATCATTGCAGTGCTAATTTGAGCACGAAAAAATATTGATGAAACATTATTATCACAATTACAGTATAATTTCAGCAAATATCGTAAAAAGAATTTATTCATTTAAACAAAACAACTCATCCAATTCATGATTGCTGCATTATTATAGAAATAATTTTCATAGTTCTGGGTATGAATTTTTCTCTACAAAAAGTAAATATAAAATCCCCCTCATGAATGATACAGCTTTTCATCAACTTATTTGTCCTTTTTCTTGTGTATAATTATATGTGGATGAATTTAGGCATGTTTCTTATCAATTCTGTCATTCAGTATAGAGTACTTAATCTTTTTAATTATATTTAATAATACCATTCCCAAATTTTAATGCCGATTTCTTTAGAAATGCCTTAAAATCTGTCGATATCCGTAGAATTTCCTTAAAATTTCAATTTACTGGAAACTTTCCTTGGAAGAGTCAAATTTCATTAAAATAAGGAACTTTCCTTGAATGTGGAAACACTGTCTTTATATGCACCATCAGGGATCACGGTGGCAATTATATTTCATAGATCTCAACTACGACCAACTTCACACATTAAAATCACATCACAAACAAGAGTATCTCATAGCATCTTATGAAGCAACTGACTTTTTCATGAGCAAATATAACAAAACTCTCCTTGTCCGTAGGGGTCCCTGGTACTAGGGGCTAACTAAGGTTTCCTATCGATAGGCAGGAAAAATGGGTGGAAACAGGTAAATATAACGGTTGTTTGTTTGCAAAGGAGAGGGAATAAACGTTATCGTGAGGCAGTGACAGGTTAATAGCTAAAACCTTAGGTGCCTCAGATATCTCTTTCTCTTCTACAGCTAGCCCAATGAATGATCTGCACGTTATACATACAAATATATGTGTAAATTTGATATAAATGAATAGGTACACATACTGTGTCTATAAATATACAGACATACACATAAGCTATACTAAATGAAACTGTCATGCAAACAACACTTAGATATGTGCGTAGAAATATACTGTCTTGAAATATATTGAAGACATCCTGGGTCCCTCTAAAAAGGAAAAAGGAGAAGGGTCTCCCAGTCAGTACTACAATTTATCATCGAAGATGAAGAGTGCCTGCAATTCTTCAGTCTTTTGGGCAGTTTGGCGTTCAAATATTTCATAATTTGAAGATTTCTTATTGCATACTTGTGATAATAGATCATCCAATGAAAGCTTTTCAGATCAGGCTCTCTGAATAAGAATTTTTCCTCTTCTTAGCAAGGGTGAAATTAGACCAAAGAGGTCAAAAACTATACTCACCAGGGACAAAAGTTTCGGTTTGGTCAATATTTTTTCTCTAGCCTTCAGACATTTCAAAGACAACCTGCCTGTATTAACATTCCAGATAATACTTAAAATTGATACTTCAGGAGATATAGGTTTCATAAGAGCACTGATCCGGTACCTTTTGAAGCTTTATGTTGTCGGAATTCCATGATTGCAGTGATATTGCAGCCATTGCAAACTCTACATCTCCAGTATTGAATATATCAAGCTGTTTCTCTTCACTGACACAAGAATCCAACAAATTATCTACACAAAATTTCTCCAATACCATCTTTAGCTATTGTACTAGAAACTTCATTTATCCAATGGCTCTTTGAAAATTGTGTGGGAGAGGAGGGTAAACAAGCTTCCAGGGAATAGAATCTGTTAAACTTCCAAGTGTACTTTTATCTTCATAACTCAATTCTTGCTTATTTACTCCAATGCTCTCCAGCTCCCACAACTTATTAACAGGCTCTATGGTCTCTCGAATCAACTCTTGAGTAGAATCAGGCAATAACCGTATTCCTACTTACATAATTATTAATTTTGCACATTATTGGGTTCATGTTGAATATCACGAGGAATATGGCCATACAATATGACACCATCTGGTGGTTCCATCAAGTAATAGACATCCCATTTATTAATGCCACTAACAAACTGACTAAAATGTATAAGGCACCAATAATAATGGTGATGTTCTCAAGTACATCACTATCAATATCTTTAGCTGCCAACTTGTGACCATTAGACTCTAACATTTGCAGCCTTTGCTATTCTCGGAGTGTAGATGTTAATTAGCATATCATCAACTACGGGTAATTTAATTTTGGCTCTTCTTTGCCCAAATTTAATAACTACATTTACAACAGCAAAACTTCCTTTCATTTCATCTACTGGGCTTAATTCAATCTTTTCAGCTAATTCTCTGGTTATAAAAGAACACTAGGAACCTATATCATAAAATATCCTTGTGCTTACCCAAAGGCTTCCCTTTGAACTGCTTATTTTTCCACTGGCAGTAGAAAGAGCACATGAGGGTAAATTTGGCTTCACCATTTGGCTTTGTACTGCATTCATAGTCATCACACCAACATGTTTCTTGTCCTTTTCTGAGTCGAGAGTTCTTGCTCATTGCTTAACTAATTTTTTTATTTTGAACTATTTCCTAACTGTTCATTCAGAAATGTAAACCTTTCAGGAAACCTTGATTCATGTTTGTAACACAAGGCTGCATGATGACCATAGTTTTTTACACTTGTTACAGTTTAAGTGAGTGTAACATTCATCTGAATAATGCTTTGACTGAGTACATCTCAGACATATGTTACTGTATTTCAGTTTGTCTCTGTGTTCATTTATACTACCCCCTTTATTACACTGCTCAGAATTATGACCTTGCCATCCACAGAATACACATTCTACTTTATTATTTACTCTTTTGCAACAACTCCATAACTACCCACTCTTTTTATTGGACTGGATCTCATTTCTCTGGGGAGTTTGGGTCTCTCCTTTTGATGTAACTATTTAGTGCTGTTACCTTCTATATTATATACATATTTTCCCAGAGTCATCAAGAGGGATTCAAAAATGAAGGATATTTTGTGTCAGTTTTCGTGCTATTCCACTTCTCTAAATATTTGGGTAATTTCATTATCACGAGTTCTGAAAACACCCAATCGGTGTTCTTCATGTCTCTATAATTTATCAGACTCGACTACTGGCTTCTACTGCCTGCTTGAATTTAAAAAGTGATGCATAATTAGAAGATGGTGTTGGTAACTTCACCAATTTCCTCATTAAATTACGTACAATTCTGTCCTTAGTAGCATAAACAGCTTGCAACTGTTGAATGCATTCATCATAACTCTCACTAGCATCAGGATATCCCTTTGTGGTGTCTTTGGCATCTCCTTTAGGGGTATTTCTCAAGATGGTAAATTTTCTTATTTGTTGGCATAGAAGTACTTTGTACTAAACTATCAAACGTATCCCAAAACTCACTCCATTCATCATAGTTTACGGAGAACTGTGGTATCTTTATTTCAGGAATTCTAGGCGTGGGTTGTCCATTGGGGAGGCTTGAACTCTCAGAGCTAGGAGCTCTGGTATCCGGTCTAGGACAACTAAGCAAATTTCATTAACTGTTTTAGCTAGATTGTCGTGTTCTATATCTTCCTCTTCAGGATCCCTTTTTAAGGGACTTCTCTTCGACTTCTGTCAGCATTTGATGACATCTTCTATATAAGCAACAACTATGTTTCATCATCTTTAGCACAATCACGTTGAACTAATTCCCGAAGACGTTGTAATGCCTCAAGTTTAACTGACATTCAGAAAGCAAATAAAACATAAGAGAACAACGAGTAAATAGTTTATCTAATTATGTTATCAAAGAAACCACAATCTGTCTCTTTGTGGAATCGTTTCCTCAAAGAGACAAATACTTTATACACTCGGGAAAGAGATACACTAAATTACTTCAACAACCACTTAAATTTCAGTCATATCCGCAATCTCCATGTACAGTATATGCATGCAATGCATTTATTAGCTGAAAATATGGATGGTTTTAACAGTAGTGTGTTATAATCTAGATCAGTGGTTCTTAACCTTTTTTGGGGAAAGACAGGAAATATGAATAGATTCTCTTAATGTGGATGGTAAATACTTTTAAACGAATTTTTTTTACACGTATTGTCTTCAATGTTTAGCTATTGTTTGAGTGAATATACCAACCCAGTCATGTATAATAGAATAGTAAAGAAATCATTTTATGTTAGCTCACCCCTCCCCTCAGCTCCCCGAGAACTTACTGCCGCCTTTTGACAAAGTATGGAGAGATGGACTTAGATATAAGATTATAGAACTTCACTTACCCCCATTAATAACAAAAATCCTATCAGACTTTATATCTAACAGAAGGTCAATTATCAAAATTAACGAACACATGGGAACTCAATTCGAACTCAGAGCAGGTGTTCCCCAGAATCGAATCTGAGTCCACTTCTCTGTGCTATATTCACAAGAAATATACCAAAACCAGAACTAGGATGCTCAACAATTATATTCGCCGACGACGTCACTCAAATAATTACTGACCATAATAAGAATTTTTTAGCCAGAAAAACACAACGTGAAATAATTAAAATAAGTGACTACGAGAAAAAATGGAAAATTAAACCAATATTAACAAATTCCAACTTTTATCTATTTCAGCTTATAAACCATCTGATGTAATAATTAATAATAATAGAATAAACTTCTCCAATAGCCTGAAAACCCTGGGCTTAACTTTTAACAGAACAGGGATAAAACCACACATGAACAATAGATTAATACAGAGTAAAACGGCATCAACGAAGCTAAGAAGATTTAACCTGCTCAAAACCAAAAAATAGAGTCACCTATATACAAAACTTTAATAAGACCTATATTAATATACCCTCCAATACCGATGTGCATATTATCGAAATCTAACCTTTTGAAACTCCAAGCCATCCAGAATATAAATTTAAGAATAATTCTCTCTGACACACCACCATACATAGAGAGAATGGAAGAGATTCACAAGAGCCTTAAAGTCGAGGCACTAAATAAGTATATATTTAAATTGGCATCTAAAACCTGGGGAAAAATGGAAATCGACTTTCAAGAATTACTCCAAGAAACAAACAACTTAACGAAAGAAACAGAGACCATTCCTGGTGGAAAAGAATTTCCCCAATATTATCAGGAAATCCACCAGAACCTGTATATAACAGATAAAGCAAAACTCGAGAACTTCCTACAAGCTTCCTAAATATTGCACGTGTACATTTGGATATACATATGCATATGTGGATGTACACGGGCAAAAGAATTAAAAATATAAAAATAAAAATGTGTAAATAGTGTATAAAAAGCATGTAAATAATCTGTAAATAATTAACCATTCTGATCTATCTCTCCCACTAAGCTTTTCTTAACAAATACTATCAAAATATAAACAAACTAGGTTCCTAAAAAAAAAAAAAAAAAAAAAAAAAAAAAAAAAAAAAAAAAAAAAAAACTTCTGCACTTTCTCTACTACTAACTAAATCTCTGTTTTTCTCCTTTACTCAAAAAGTAAATATATATATATATATATATATATATATATATATATATATATATATATATATATATATATATATATATATATATATATATATATATATATATATATATATATATATATATATATATATATATATATATATATATATATATATATATATATATATATATATATATATATATATATATATATATATATATATATATATATATATATATCATATATATATATATATACATATATATATATATATATATATATATATATATATATATATATATATATATATATATATATATATATGTATGTGTGGGTGTATGTGTTTATATGTGTGCATATATATGTATATGTATATATATATGTATGTATATGTATATGCATACTCAAATGTATGTGTGTGTCTGTGGGGATATAATTATTACTAATCAATCAATTAATATCAGAGCTCACCAAGAATACAAACCTTTAAATATTAACTAAAGGAAGTAATATCTGGGCAGTGAGATATTTTTTTTATCAAAACTTAGCAAGAAGGCCTGCCCCTCTCTATTTATCTCTTTCTGCTTTAATTTTCGTGCTCATTCCCCCAATCATTCCCATCCTATATCCTCCTCTCTTCAGAGATGACACCCTGAATAGTGCTAAGAGAGTTCACTCGACGTCGTTACTGTTTTTTCCCCCACCTATCCTATCCCATCCATTTCAGTTTATCAAGCCTAGCTCCCCCAGGAGGCGCTATCGCCCAGGTTAAGAACCACCACTCTAAATCTTTTCTTAAACAAGGCGAGAGTTTTTCTAAAATTAACACTATTTTCACCATTACCGCATCAGTTCTTATCTGGTTCGAAGGACCAATAGCTGTGGAGGATATCCTATATGTAATTAACCTTCGATTTCATAACCCCCTAAGTTTGGAATCCTTGTCGCATAACTGAAGTCTTACTGAAGTCACATGAAAGCTTGCTGAAGCCAGGATCTAAAACTGTAACAAGTCGTGAAGAGAAACATGAGAGGCTAGAGACCAAGGGTGAAATTGAATACTCTCCCAGCTGTTTGTCTGGGTACGGTCAATGGTTAAGAAAGGGTCAACAAGCACCTGGCTGGATCCATGGGACTTAGCACCTGACCTTAGCACCTGGCGTCAAGTGCCTCAAGAGTGTGGGAAAGGCCCAGAAGTCGGCCCTACCCAAAACCACAAGAAACACTAGCCTTTTGACCATATATGACCTGGAGGGATACCCAATAGCCATGAACTGACCTAGAACTCCTCCGTTCTATAGGCCAGCTGACATAGCCCCTCCCCCAAGAGGAGGGACCTCTCTTTGAACCTGAAATCAATTGGAAGTAATGGATTCAGCGACACGCCCTGCCCTTTGGGGTACTTTGAGAAAACCCGAGGCAGTCAGAGAGCACAGTTAGTCAGAATCTTACCAGGGGCACGAATAGATCATAGATTTTGATAGTCATAGGGTGGGGGGCATTGAGGCGTCGAATATGTTGTACTCTAGAATAAATTAAGATAAAGGAACCACCGCTTGTCCATTCTTACCTTGCATCCGTCTTCTGATTAAAAGTAATGTAAGTGACAAGAAACTCTACGACAATCTGGTGGCAGTGTGGTACGATCCCGCGTCGGGACACATACGAAGAGACTCTCATATCAGAAGAAACCAGTGTGAAGAAAGGAAAATAAGAATGGCAAATGCAAAAATCTAATATCTCCCAATTCAAGAAATGAGTGACGAGGACTAACACCGGAGAATTCTCGAATTGGAGGAGCACGTGCGGTGCTTACAAACTCCTGCCGACGCCGCTCCGTCGAGAAGGAACTTGGTTAACACCGACAGAGAAACCGACGCCTCAAACATCGACGAACAGCCTGTCGCTCCGAGCCCCGTGGTGACACAGGGAACGCAGCAGGACATGCCCCCACCCCGTGCCCTGGTTGTAAAGGCGCCTTAAGTCAAAGATTCCTCTTTATATTTCGACGGCGCAAATGTAAAAGACCTTGAACGTCCGTCCATAATTCCCGCGGCCACCTTCCTGAAATACTTGGATCTGCGGATGAGAAGAGACAAGTGGTCAAAGATAAAACACTGGGAAACTTTTAAGGAACTATTCCTAAGATATTTCTTAGTGAATCGAAGTGTGACCAGGGCTTTGAGTGAAAAAGCCCCTTGCCAAAAGTACATGTCGCCGGATCCAGCCAAGAAGATGGTGATTAGTCGACTCTACACGAGAGATGGAGAAGTTGGGGGCGCACCCTGTGCCCAGAAGGAAGAAGAACCCCCTCCTCCATTGTCTTCTGCCATGAAATTCTTCAGGACCACCTCCTTAAAATAGCTAACTACTTGTGATCTGTATCCAGTGAGTAATGGGACAATTATTAAAAGAAAGTGAGGTCAGTGGATGCCGCCATTTTACCTTGTAGTTATGTTTAGACTCAGCCAACCTGCCTATGAGGGGTGTGGCTCCTAATAAGTTAATAAAAGTAGAATTTCTGTACCCATTACTAACATGGATAATTTGTACTAATAGCTATAAGCAGTAATAAACTCCATTTTTTTTATTATTTGAAGAATATAACGAGTAATTGCGTTTAAAGGGTGTTCCATTTATTTGTATTAATGCCTAAATAGACTTTTAAGAACGTGAATGTATTGATTTTAATTGAAAATTTAATGTACGTGAAATCACTATTATATTAATTTCTTAAGCGTAAGAATTATAGTGAGAAATATACTTGAATCCGCTTTTAAGGTTTTTCTTATAATCATGTGTGGTTTCCAAGAAAGGAATGCAGAAATGACCAATCGATCTTCCAACCTCGTTATTAGAAAGATATAGTAATTGTACTGATCTTTGATGCTTAAAGAATGTGTAAAATCATTTTTATATTAATCTCTTAAAGCGTAAGAAATCGAGTGATAAGATCCTTGCACCTGTTTTCAAGGTATTTTTTATTATTATTATTATTTCGCCGTGTAATATTTTGGTGAGAAAAGAAAGACATAAATGACAGATGTTCTTTTAATGTCATTATGATGGGGAAATTGATATTAACATACATAAGAACATAAGAACATAAGAATAGAGGACACTGCAACATGCCTACTGGCACACACGAGGAAGCTCCATTTTTTAATTGTATTTTCAGCATGTCTAACCTATTCTATTCTACTCTACTTATTTATTCTATTTTTCTTTTTATGATTTTTCTAATAAGCACTAACCTATTCATACCCACCCTACCTCTGTCATATGTCTATCTAATCTACATTTGAAGGTGTCTAAGGTATTGGCATTTACTATCATACTAGGAAGCTTGTTCCATGCATCAGCTACTCTATTACCAAACCAATTTTTACCAATTTCCCTTCTGAACCTAAATTTATCAAGCTTAAATCCATTATTACGAGTTCTGGTTTGATCATGAATTTTTAAAACTTTATTAATATCTCCCTTGTTAATCCCTTTAAACCATTTATAAACTTCAATCATATCCCCCCTAACTCTTCGCCTCTCTAGAGAATGTAGATTAAGTTTTTTTAATTTGTCCTCATATGGTAGATTTCTGATATTGTGTATCATCTTGGTCATTCTTCGCTGCACTCTCTCCAAGGATTCAATTTCCATTCTATAATAGGGTGACCAGAATTGCACAGCATAATCTAAATGGGGCCTAACTAATGCAAGATAGAGCTGCAAAATAACCTTTTCCGTCCTATTGCTAACGCTTCTTGAGATAAATCCTAAAATTCTGTTTGCTTTATTTCTGACTGCTGTGCATTGCTCTCTTGGCTTAAGACTACTACTCACAAGAACTCCCAAATCCCTTTCACACTGAGAACTCATGATTTCATGGTTATTTACCTTATAACTGGTATTGTCTTTTATAGTACCCATTTTAACTACTTTACATTTTTCAACATTAAATTCCATTTGCCATTTGTCCAACCATTCAGATAATCTATTTAGATCTTCCTGTCAAGCATGAATGTCTTCTTTTCCATTTATAGTTCTACCTATTTTAGTGTCGTCTGCGAATTTACTTAGGTTACTACTGATATCCGAATCCAGATCATTTAGATATACGATGAATAATAGGGGACCCAGTACCGAGCCTTGTGGTACCCCGCTAGTAACCGAGCCCCACTCTGATTTCTCTCCATTTATACAAACCCTCTGTTTTCTGTCTTTTAAACATTGTTTGATCCATCTGAGAACAGCTACTCCTATACCATGAGCTTCCAGCTTTTTAACTAATCTTTTGTGAGGAACTCTATCAAAAGTTTTGCTAAAATCTAGATATATTGTATCATATTCTTTGCCACAATCTGCTGCCTCGTAAACTTCTGAATAAAAAGACAGTAAGTTTGTAAGGCATGAAAACCCTTAAGAAACCCGTGTTGTAAAAGTTTTATCAGTCTGTGTAATTCTAGATGTGCCCTTATTTTATTTGCAATTATGGATTCTAGAATGCTATTCTAACTTCGTATTTTCTTTTTGACTCTCTAACAATCTTTTTAACTTCCCTGTTTAACTGTATATATTGCTGCCTCACCTGCTCTTCACCTCTTTTTAGTTTCCTGTATATTACTCTTTTAATACCTATAAGATTCTTTATTTTATTGTTCATCCATTTAGGGTCATTTTTTTCTTGATCTGCAATGTTTCATGGGAATATAGTCTCTCTGACTATTCTTAAGAGTCATGACAAAATTGTTATATTCCTCATCCAAATTTATATTAACTGACGGACTGCTGTTCTTTCCTGTGAGAGAATTTAATGTATTGATCTTATCTTGTGATAATCCTTGGCATGTGGTACTCAAATTTTGGGGTAATCCGCTACCTGTGACCTGACCTGCTGGATAAACTACCCACATCTGTACCCCAGAAATCCCTTCCCAAACCTCATTAGATAATTTAGTTTTTAAGCCCTAAAGATCTCCTGCTCTAAAGTTTGGAACAATATTCTTATTTTCCTTTATAGTTTCCTTGAAAATTATGTTAAATCTAATGGAATCATGGTCACTGTTGCCCAATTTTTCACCAACTTCTAAATTTGTAACCATATTCTCTCTATTACTAAGAACTAAATCTAGTGTATTCACCCCCCGTGTTGCTTCAAGTACATGCTGAGAAAGGAAATTGTCTTCTACTACTTCCAAAAACTCCTTAGAGCTACTATCACCTGTTATGGTTTCCCAGTTAATATGTCTAAAATTAAAATCGCCTACAATGCAAACTCTATTTGACCTGCTCACTTTAGAAATTTCATCGTATATAACTTGCAACTTTATATTGTCTAGATCAGCTGGTCTGTAGACTACTCCTATAACTAGACTTTCTATATTATTTTTAATTTCAACCCATAAGGTTTCTGAATTTAGATTTGTCTTAATTCCAGACTTAATGCAGCTTCTGAGGCTATCTTTAATATACATAATTACCCATCCCCCTCTTCTATCTGCACTACGATCAGCATTATAAAGTTTATATCCTGTAATTATGTACTCAGCTTTAAGGTGTTTGCTTTCTAAATTAATCCAACTTTCACTAATGCATATTATATCTGGTCTCTCACTACATACTATGGCTCTCAGTTCTTCTATCTTGTTACCTAAACTACGGCTATTTGTATAATATACTTTTAAAATTTCTCTAGCTTTACCCTTCTTGTGGCTATTCTTTTTGTTAAAATTTGTTCTATGTAACAAATGGTTCTTATCCTTAGACTCCCAGTTATTTGACCCACTACTTACTGAACCCTTACTGACTAATTTCTCTGCACAAGTATTATTCATTTCATTATTTGTGTCTAACAAAACCCCCCTACCTCTCTGTCTATCATACCAGCCAATACCGAGACACGTGAATTAGAAAGATGCACTCCATCCCTTGCATATATAAGAACATAAGAACATAAGAATAGAGGACACTGCAACATGCCTACTGGGACACACGAGGCAGCTCCATTTTTGAATTGTATTTTCAGCATGTCTAACCTATTCTATTCTACACTACCTATTTATTCTATTCTTCTTTTTATGATTTTTCTAATAAGCACTAACCTATTCATACCCACCCTACCTCTGTCATATGTCTATCTAATCTACATTTGAAGGTGTCTAAGGTATTGGCATTTACTATCATACTAGGAAGCTTGTTCCATGCATCAGCTACTCTATTACCAAACCAATTTTTACCAATTTCCCTTCTGAACCTAAATTTATCAAGCTTAAATCCATTATTACGAGTTCTGGTTTGATCATGAATTTTTAAAACTTTATTAATATCTCCCTTGTTAATCCCTTTAAACCATTTATACACTTCAATCATATCCCCCCTAACCCTTCGCCTCTCTAGAGAATGTAGATTAAGTTTTTTTAATCTGTCCTCATATGGTAGATTTCTGATATTGTGTGTCATCTTGGTCATTCTTCGCTGCACTCTCTCCAAGGATTCAATTTCCATTCTATAATAGGGTGACCAGAATTGCACAGCATAATCTAAATGGGGCCTAACTAATGCAAGATAGAGCTGCAAAATAACTTTTTCCGTCCTATTGCTAACGCTTCTTGAGATAAATCCTAAAATTCTGTTTGCTTTATTTCTGACTGCTGTGCATTGCTCTCTTGGCTTAAGACTACTACTCACAAGAACTCCCAAATCCCTTTCACACTGAGAACTCATGATTTCATGGTTATTTACCTTATAACTAGTATTGTCTTTTATAGTACCCATTTTAACTACTTTACATTTTTCAACATTAAATTCCATTTGCCATTTGTCCGACCATTCAGATAATCTATTTAGATCTTCCTGTAAAGCATGAATGTCTTCTTTTCCATTTATAGTTCTACCTATTTTAGTGTCGTCTGCGAATTTACTTAGGTTACTACTGATATCCGAATCCAGATCATTTAGATATAAGATGAATAATAGGGGACCCAGTACCGAGCCTTGTGGTACCCCGCTAGTAACCGAGCCCCACTCTGATTTCTCTCCATTTATGCAAACCCTCTGTTTTCTGTCTTTTAACCATTGTTTGATCCATCTGAGCACAGCTCCTCCTATACCATGAGCTTCCAGCTTTTTAACTAATCTTTTGTGAGGAACTCTATCAAAAGTTTTGCTAAAATCAAGATATATTGTATCATATTCTTTGCCACGATCTACTGCCTCGTAAACTTCTGAATAAAAAGACAGTAAGTTTGTAAGGCACGAAAAACCCTTAAGAAACCCGTGTTGTGAAAGTTTTATCAGTCTGTGTAATTCTAGATGTGCCCTTATTTTATTTGCAATTATGGATTCTAGAATCTTACCCACTGTTGACGTTAAACTTACCGGCCTATAATTATTCTTTTTAACACGTTCTCCTTTTTTAAATACTGGCACCACATCTGCCAATTTCCACCCCATGGGTACCGATCCTAATTTTATTGAATTATTAAATAATGCAGTTAGAGGACAACTAAGCTCTTTCTTGCATTCCTTTAATATTCTAGCATATATTCCATCAGGTCCCGGAGATTTATGAGCCTTTAATTTATCTATTTCTTTTATTACCTCCTCTCTCGTAATATTTATTGAACTAAGTATATTATCGGGACTGTCTCTGTAAATGGATTCTACTTCCGGAATATTTTTCAAGTTTTCATTTGTAAATACAGATAAGAAATAATCATTTAAACATGTACACATCACTTTATCGTCATCTGTGATATGGCCATTGGCTACTTCAATTGGTCCAACTTTTTCCTTAAATTTTGTTTGATAATGTTGATAAAACCCTTTAGGATTTTCTTTAGCTTCTCCTGCTATTCTAACTTCGTATTTTCTTTTCGACTCTCTAACTATCTTTTTAACTTCCCTGTTTAACTGTATATATTGCTGCCTCACCTGCTCTTCACCTCTTTTTAGTTTCCTGTATATTCCTCTTTTAATACCTATAAGATTCTTTATTCTATTGTTCATCCATTTAGGGTCATTTTTTCTTGATCTGCAATGTTTCATGGGAATATAGTCTCTCTGACTATTCTTAAGAGTCATGACAAAATTGTTATATTCCTCATCCAAATTTATATTAACTGACGGACTGCTGTTCTTTCCTGTGAGAGAATTTAATGTATTGATCTTATCTTGTGATAATCCTTGGCATGTGGTACTCAAATTTTGGGGTAATCCGCTACCTGCGACCTGACCTGCTGGATTAACTACCCACATCTGTACCCCCAGAAATCCCTCCCCATACCTCATTAGATAATTTAGTTTTTAAGCCCTCAAAATCTCCTGCTCTAAAGTTTGGAACAATATTCTTATTTTCCTTTATAGTTTCCTTGAAAATTATGTTAAATCTAATGGAATCATGGTCACTGTTGCCCAATTTTTCACCAACTTCTAAATTTGTAACCATATTCTCTCTATTACTAAGAACTAAATCTAGTGTATTCACCCCCCGTGTTGCTTCATGTACATGCTGAGAAAGGAAATTGTCTTCTACTACTTCCAAAAACTCCTTAGAGCTACTATCACCTGTTATGGTTTCCCAGTTAATATGTCTAAAATTAAAATCGCCTACAATGCAAACTCTATTTGACCTGGTCACTTTAGAAATTTCATCGTATATAACTTGCGACTCCATATCGTCTAGATCAGGTGGTCTGTAGACTACTCCTATAACTAGACTTTCTATATTATTTTTAATTTCAACCCATAAGGTTTCTGAATTTAGATTTGTCTTAATTCCAGACTTAATGCAGCTTCTGAGGCTATCTTTAATATACATAATTACCCCTCCCCCTCTTCTATCTGCACTACGATCAGCATTATAAAGTTTATATCCTGTAATTATGTACTCAGCTTTAAGGTGTTTGCTTTCTAAATTAATCCAACTTTCACTAATGCATATTATATCCGGTCTCTCACTACATACTCTGGCTCTCAGTTCTTCTATCTTGTTACCTAAACTACGGCTATTTGTATAATATACTTTTAAAATTTCTCTAGCTTTACCCTTCTTGTGGCTATTCTTTATGTTAATATTTGTTCTATGTAACAAATGGTTCTTATCCTTAGACTCCCAGTTATTTGACCCACTATTTACTGAATCCTTGATGACTAATTTTTCTGTACAAGTATTATTCATTTCATTATTTGTGTCTAACAAAACCCCCGTACCTCTCTGTCTATCATACCAGCCAATACCGAGACACCTGAATTAGAAAGATGCACTCCATCCCTTGCATACATATGCTTACGACTAGTGAAGTGATCCCACCCGTCTATAAAACCTATATTATTCTCCCGACAGAAGACTTTCATCCTAGCATTTACTCCTATAGCTCGAGACCAAAACTCTGAACTTTGGCTAAGCTTAGGGAGAATACCACACATCACAGGAACTGCACCCTTTTTCCTGATCTTATCCAGGGCTTGTCTATGCAACCTAATCAGCTCTTCACTTCTACCATCCTGCACGTCATTTCCCCCAGCTATCAAACAAACAACATCTTTTTCTCAATCCAGCTATTTATTGACTCACCCACCTTCTTCATACCTGCTCCAGGGAAAAAATATTTTCCTCTAACTCAATGCCTGAGTTTCCTGTCTACATATCTGCATAGTGAATCCCCTACAATTACCAAAGAACGAGACTTATCCGGAGGATGGGTTACTCCGACCTTGGGAGACTTACCTAGGCTCTTGACCTGAGAGCTTTTCCCACTTCCATTTTTACGATCGCTAGTACACCTATCTGACTCTATGGTTCCTGAAGAATTACTGCCGCCACTGTCACATTCATCTCTAAGTGAACTTAATGAATTAGCAACCTGTAGTCTAAAAGTATCATTTTTCTTAAGAACCATCTTCGTTGAACCCTTATAAGAACATAAGAACATAAGAATAGAGGACACTGCAACATGCCTACTGGCACACACGAGGCAGCTCCATTTTTGAATTGTATTTTCAGCATGTCTAACCTATTCTATTCTACTCTACTTATTTATTCTATTTTTCTTTTTATGATTTTTCTAATAAGCACTAACCTATTCATACCCACCCTACCTCTGTCATATGTCTATCTAATCTACATTTGAAGGTGTCTAAGGTATTGGCATTTACTATCATACTAGGAAGCTTGTTCCATGCATCAGCTACTCTATTACCAAACCAATTTTTACCAATTTCCCTTCTGAACCTAAATTTATCAAGCTTAAATCCATTATTACGAGTTCTGGTTTGATCATGAATTTTTAAAACTTTATCAATATCTCCCTTGTTAATCCCTTTAAACCATTTATACACTTCAATCATATCCCCCCTAACTCTTCGCCTCTCTAGAGAATGTAGATTAAGTTTTTTAATATGTCCTCATATGGTAGATTTCTGATATTGTGTATCATCTTGGTCATTCTTTGCTGCACTCTCTCCAAGGATTCAATTTCCATTCTATAATAGGGTGACCAGAATTGCACAGCATAATCTAAATGGGGCCTAACTAATGCAAGATAGAGCTGCAAAATAACTTTTTCCGTCCTATTGCTAACGCTTCTTGAGATAAATCCTAAAATTCTGTTTGCTTTATTTCTGACTGCTGTGCATTGCTCTCTTGGCTTAAGACTACTACTCACAAGAACTCCCAAATCCCTTTCACACTGAGAACTCATGATTTCATGGTTATTTAACTTATAAATAGTATTGTCTTTTATAGTACCCATTTTAACTACTTTACATTTTTCAACATTAAATTCCATTTGCCATTTGTCCGACCAATCAGATAATCTATTTAGATCTTCCTGTAAAGCATGAATGTCTTCTTTTCCATTTATAGTTCTACCTATTTTAGTGTCGTCTGCGAATTTACTTAGGTTACTACTGATATCCGGATCCAGATCATTTAGATATACGATGAATAATAGGGGACCCAGTACCGAGCCTTGTGGTACCCCGCTAGTAACCGAGCCCCACTCTGATTTCTCTCCATTTATGCAAACCCTCTGTTTTCTGACTTTTAACCATTGTTTGATCCATCTGAGAACAGCTACTCCTATACCATGAGCTTCCAGCTTTTTAACTAATCTTTTGTGAGGACCTCTATCAAAAGCTTTGCTAAAATCAAGATATATTTTATCATATTCTTTGCCACGATCTACTGCCTCGTAAACTTCTGAATAAAAAGACAGTAAGTTTGTAAGGCACGAAAAACCCTTAAGAAACCCGTGTTGTGAAAGTTTTATCAGTCTGTGTAATTCTAGATGTGCCCTTATTTTATTTGCAATTATGGATTCTAGAATCTTACCCACTGTTGACGTTAATCTTACCGGCCTATAATTATTCTTTTTAACACGTTCTCCTTTTTTAAATATTGGTACCACATCTGCCAATTTCCACTCCATGGGTACCGATCCTAATTTTATTGAATTATTAAATAATGCAGTTAGTGGACAACTAAGCTCTTCCTTGCATTCCTTTAATATTCTAGCATATATTCCATCAGATCCCGGAGATTTATGAGCCTTTAATTTATCTATTTCTTTTATTACCTCCTCTCTCATAATATTTATTGAACTAAGTATATTATCGAGACTGTCTCTGTAAATGGATTCTACTTCCGGAATATTTTCCAAGTTTTCATTTGTAAATACAGATAAGAAATAATCATTTAAACATGTACACATCACTTTATCGTCATCTGTGATATGGCCATTGGCTACTTCAATTGGTCCGACTTTTTCCTTAAATTTTGTTTGATAATGTTGATAAAACCCTTTAGGATTTTCTTTAGCTTCTCCTGCTATTCTAACTTCGTATTTTCTTTTCGACTCTCTAACTATCTTTTCAACTTCCCTGTTTAACTGTATATATTGCTGCCTCACCTGCTCTTCACCTCTTTTTAGTTTCCTGTATATTCCTCTTTTAATACCTATAAGATTCTTTATTCTATTGTTCATCCATTTAGGGTCATTTTTTCTTGATCTGCAATGTTTCATGGGAATATACTCTCTCTGACTATTCTTAAGAGTCATGACAAAATTGCTATATTCCTCATCCAAATTTATATTAACTGACAGACTGCTGTTCTTTCCTGTGAGAGAATTTAATGTATTGATCTTATCTTGTGATAATCCTTGGCATGTGGTACTCAAATTTTGGGGTAATCCGCTACCTGCGACCTGACCTGCTGGATTAACTACCCACATCTGTACCCCAGAAATCCCTCCCCATACCTCATTAGATAATTTAGTTTTTAAGCCCTCAAAATCTCCTGCTCTAAAGTTTGGAACAATATTCTTATTTTCCTTTATAGTTTCCTTGAAAATTATGTTAAATCTAATGGAATCATGGTCACTGTTGCCCAATTTTTCACCAACTTCTAAATTTGTAACCATATTCTCTCTATTACTAAGAACTAAATCTAGTGTATTCATCCCCCGTGTTGCTTCAAGTACATGCTGAGAAAGGAAATTTTCTTCTACTACTTCCAAAAACTCCTTAGAGCTACTATCACCTGTTATGGTTTCCCAGTTAATATGTCTAAAATTAAAATCGCCTACAATGCAAACTCTATTTGACCTGGTCACTTTAGAAATTTCATCGTATATAACTTGCAACTTTATATTGTGTAGATCAGGTGGTCTGTAGACTACTCCTACAACTAGACTTTCTATATTATTTTTAATTTCAACCCATAAGGTTTCTGAATTTAGATTTGTCTTAATTCCAGACTTAATGCAGCTTCTGAGGCTATCTTTAATATACATAATTACCCCTCCCCCTCTTCTATCTGCACTACGATCAGCATTATAAAGTTTATATCCTGTAATTATGTACTCAGCTTTAAGGTGTTTGCTTTCTAAATTAATCCAACTTTCACAAATGCATATTATATCTGGTCTCTCACTACATACTATGGCTCTCAGTTCTTCTATCTAGTTACCTAAACTACGGCTATTTGTATAATATACTTTTAAACTTTCTCTAGCTTTACCCTTCTTGTGGCTATTCTTTTTGTTAATATTTGTTCTATGTAACAAATGGTTCTTATCCTTAGACTCCCAGTTATTTGACCCACTATTTACTGAACCCTTACTGACTAATTTCTCTGCACAAGTATTATTCATTTCATTATTTGTGTCTAACAAAACCCCCCTACCTCTCTGTCTATCATACCAGCCAATACCGAGACACCTGAATTAGAAAGATGCACTCCATCCCTTGCATACATAAGAACATAAGAACATAAGAATAGAGGACACTGCAACATGCCTAATGGCACACACGAGGCAGCTCCATTTTTGAATTGTATTTTCAGCATGTCTAACCTATTCTATTCTACTCTACCTATTTATTCTATTCTTCTTTTTATGATTTTTCTAATAAGCACGAACCTATTCATACCCACCCTACCTCTGTCATATGTCTATCTAATCTACATTTGAAGGTGTCTAAGGTATTGGCATTTACTATCATACTAGGAAGCTTGTTCCATGCATCAGCTACTCTATTACCAAACCAATTTTTACCAATTTCCCTTCTGAACCTAAATTTATCAAGCTTAAATCCATTATTACGAGTTCTGGTTTGATCATGAATTTTTAAAACTTTATTAATATCTCCCTTGTTAATCCCTTTAAACCATTTATACACTTCAATCATATCCCCCCTAACCCTTCGCCTCTCTAGAGAATGTAGATTAAATTTTTTTAATCTGTCCTCATATGGTAGATTTCTGATATTGTGTATCATCTTGGTCATTCTTCGCTGCACTCTCTCCAAGGATTCAATTTCCATTCTATAATAGGGTGACCAGAATTGCACAGCATAATCTAAATGGGGCCTAACTAATGCAAGATAGAGCTGCAAAATAACTTTTTCCGTCCTATTGCTAATGCTTCTTGAGATAAATCCTAAAATTCTGTTTGCTTTATTTCTGACTGCTGTGCATTGCTCTCTTGGCTTAAGACTACTACTCACAAGAACTCCCAAATCCCTTTCACACTGAGAACTCATGATTTCATGGTTATTTACCTTATAACTAGTATTGTCTTTTATAGTACCCATTTTAATTACTTTACATTTTTCAACATTAAATTCCATTTGCCATTTGTCCGACCATTCAGATAATCTATTTAGATCTTCCTGTAAAGCATGAATGTCTTCTTTTCCATTTATAGTTCTACCTATTTTAGTGTCGTCTGCGAATTTACTTAGGTTACTACTGATATCCGAATCCAGATCATTTAGATATACGATGAATAATAGGGGACCCAGTACCGAGCCTTGTGGTACCCCGCTAGTAACCGAGCCCCACTCTGATTTCTCTCCATTTATGCAAACCCTCTGTTTTCTGTCTTTTAACCATTGTTTGATCCATCTGAGAACAGCTCCTCCTATACCATGAGCTTCCAGCTTTTTAACTAATCTTTTGTGAGGAACTCTATCAAAAGCTTTGCTAAAATCAAGATATATTGTATCATATTCTTTGCCACAATCTACTGCCTCGTAAGCTTCTGAATAAAAAGACAGTAAGTTTGTAAGGCAAGAAAAACCCTTAAAAAACCCGTGTTGTGAAAGTTTTATCAGTCTGTGTAATTCTAGATGTGCCCTTATTTTATTTGCAATTATGGATTCTAGAATCTTACCCACTGTTGACGTTAAACTTACCGGCCTATAATTATTCTTTTTAACTCGTTCTCCTTTTTTAAATACTGGTACCACATCTGCCAATTTCCACTCCATGGGTACCGATCCTAATTTTATTGAATTATTAAATAATGCAGTTAGTGGACAACTAAGCTCTTCCTTGCATTCCTTTAATATTCTAGCATATATTCCATCAGGTCCCGGAGATTTATGAGCCTTTAATTTATCTATTTCTTTTATTACCTCCTCTCTCGTAATATTTATTGAACTAAGTATATTATCGGGACTGTCTCTGTAAATGGATTCTACTTCCGGAATATTTTCCAAGTTTTCATTTGTAAATACAGATAAGAAATAATCATTTAAACATGTACACATCACTTTATCGTCATCTGTGATATGGCCATTGGCTACTTCAATTGGTCCGACTTTTTCCTTAAATTTTGTTTGATAATGTTGATAAAACCCTTTAGGATTTTCTTTAGCTTCTCCTGCTATTCTAACTTCGTATTTTCTTTTCGACTCTCTAACTATCTTTTTAACTTCCCTGTTTAACTCTATATATTGCTGCCTCACCTGCTCTTCACCTCTTTTTAGTTTCCTGTATATTCCTCTTTTAATACCTATAAGATTCTTTATTCTATTGTTCATCCATTTAGGGTCATTTTTTTCTTGATCTGCAATGTTTCATGGGAATATAGTCTCTCTGACTATTCTTAAGAGTCATGACAAAATTGTTATATTCCTCATCCAAATTTATATTAACTGACGGGCTGCTGTTCTTTCCTGTGAGAGAATTTAATGTATTGATCTTATCTTGTGATAATCCTTGGCATGTGGTACTCAAATTTTGGGGTAATCCGCTACCTGCGACCTGACCTGCTGGATTAACTACCCACATCTGTACCCCAGAAATCCCTTCCCATACCTCATTAGATAATTTAGTTTTTAAGCCCTCAAAATCTCCTGCTCTAAAGTTTGGAACAATATTCTTATTTTCCTTTATAGTTTCCTTGAAAATTATGTTAAATCTAATGGAATCATGGTCACTGTTGCCCAATTTTTCACCAACTTCTAAATTTGTAACCATATTCTCTCTATTACTAAGAACTAAATCTAGTGTATTCACCCCCCGTGTTGCTTCCAGTACATGCTGAGAAAGGAAATTGTCTTCTGCTACTTCCAAAAACTCCTTAGAGCTACTATCACCTGTTATGGTTTCCCAGTTAATATGTCTAAAATTAAAATCGCCTACAATGCAACCTCTATTTGACCTGCTCACTTTAGAAATTTCATCGTATATAACTTGCGACTCCATATCGTCTAGATCAGGTGGTCTGTAGACTACTCCTACAACTAGACTTTCTATATTATTTTTAATTTCAACCCATAAGGTTTCTGAATTTAGATTTGTCTTAATTCCAGACTTAATGCAGCTTCTGAGGCTATCTTTAATATACATAATTACCCCTCCCCCTCTTCTATCTGCACTACGATCAGCATTATAAAGTTTATATCCTGTAATTATGTACTCAGCTTTAAGGTGTTTGCTTTCTAAATTAATCCAACTTTCACTAATGCATATTATATCTGGTCTCTCACTACATACTATGGCTCTCAGTTCTTCTATCTTGTTACTTAAACTACGGCTATTTGTATAATATACTTTTAAACTTTCTTTAGCTTTACCCTTCTTGTGGCTATTCTTTTTGTTAATATTTGTTCTATGTAACAAATGGTTCTTATCCTTAGACTCCCAGTTATTTGACCCACTATTTACTGAACCCTTACTGACTAATTTCTCTGCACAAGTATTAATCATTTCATTATTTGTGTCTAACAAAACTCCCCTACCTCTCTGTCTATCATACCAGCCAATACCGAGACACCTGAATTAGAAAGATGCACTCCATCCCTTGCATACATATGCTTACGACTAGTGAAGTGATCCCACCCGTCTATAAAACCTATATTATTCTCCCGACAGAAGACTTTCATCCTAGCATTTACTCCTATAGCTCGAGACCACCACTCTGAACTTTGGCTAAGCCTTGGGAGAATACCACACATCACAGGAACTGCACCCCTTTTCCTGATCTTATCCAGGGCTTGTCTATACAACCTAATCAGCTCTTCACTTCTACCATCCTGCACGTCATTTCCCTAAGCTATCAAACAAACAACATCTTTTTTCTCAATCCAGCTATTTATTGACTCACCCACCTTCTTCATACCTGCTCCAGGGAAAAAATATTTTCCTCTAACTCTATGCCTGAGTTTCCTGTCTACATATCTGCATAGTGAATCCCCTACAATTACCAAAGAACGAGACTTATCCGGAGGATGGGTTACTCCGACCTTGGGAGACTTACCTAGGCTCTTGACCTGAGAGCTTTTCCCACTTCCATTTTTACGATCGCTAGTACACCTATCTGACTCTATGGGTCCTGAAGAATTACTGCCGCCACTGTCACATTCATCTCTAAGTGAACTAAATGAATTAGCAACCTGTAGTCTAAAAGTATCATTTTTCTTAAGAACCATCTTCGTTGAACCCTTATTCACAACTTTCCAGTCATCTTCATTATTCAATTGTCCCTTCCTGGTTAACACCTCTACTTTACCTCTCAGATCCCTGTTCTCCTCAGCTAAGGATCTGACCTCCTGCCTAACTGCGGCCAACTCATTTCTTAAAATAAAAATGAGTTTGCTTGTGTCAGACGAGGACAAATCCCCAGCACAGCCACAAACAGCACCAACAACGACACCACCACCAACACCACTACCACTAACACCACCAGCACAAAGAACACCACCACTCTCCATTGTACTAAGTATGGTCAAGACTAGAACTTATTCACAACTTTCCAGTCGTCTTCATTATTCAATTGTCCCTTCCTGGTTAACACCTCTACTTTACCTCTCAGATCCCTGTTCTCCTCAGCTAAGGATCTGACCTCCTGCCTGACTGCGTCCAACTCATTTCTTAAATTAAAAATGAGTTTGCTTGCGTCAGACGAGGACAAATCCCCAGCACAGCCACAAACAGCACCAACAACGACACCACCACCAACACCACTACCACTAACACCACCAGCACAAAGAACACCACCACTCTCCATTGTACTAAGTATGGTCAAGACTAGAGCTACTGGAAGCACGTCCTCACTGGATGAACCCAGGAACTAAACTGAACCCAGGAACTAAACTGGTCATAAAGAAAGAGTGTGAGCTGACACGAAATGACAACAAGAATGTTACACAGCCATTTCCTGTATTTGAGAGAGCAGAAGAATATATATATCCTCTGTGTTAATTGTTCCTTTACAACTCCTTACGAGATTATGAAACTTAAGCAAAATGCATTCTTTACTGTTGCAAATGAAATATACTTTTTGTTTTTATTATTGCATACACAGAGACAGACTTTTTATATTTTTTCAGATACCCGTTTTTGTTATATAGTTTTTTGTGTGAAGAAAAAATCTTTAAAATCTTAATCCCTTTGATATATATTATAGTTAAAGAGTTTTGAAAAAGATTATCTAGAGATAATTATTGTTAATCACTATCACTGTCGTGAATTTATAATTACATTTGAGCTAATTAAGATAATTGAGATTCTCAGAGATTATATGTTGAGTTTTAAGTTTAAAATTAATGATACTTAAGTCCTTTTAAGACGTTTGGTTAAGAAAAAGATATTTATACTTTTGTTGATAGTAGTAGAGATATTGTCACATATGATTGTAATATTTTGCTTTAATTTCATCAGGGATATGTTGCCTTACAGAGAGTGTGTGCTTCGACTCAGCCCTCTGATTTATAGAAAGAGAAAAAAAGAGATTATCATTATAGACAAGGATGTGTATGCTTTTACAGTAAAGGCCTTGTCAATATTAAACAGAAAGGAATGGATTTATACTTCGATGTTTCTGCAGTTGTACACTAAGTTCTATTGTTTTGTTTCTTGTTAATTGGGAAATAAAAATAGCCCTTGGACAATAAACGTAAAACTCTATCAATAGTCATTGCTCACGATTGTTCCCTTTCATTTGTTTATTTATTCTTTTATTATGTAGAGATACTCCGCGATAGTTTATTTTTATTTCAGTGCATGTAAACATAAGAACATAAGAACATAAGAATAGAGGACACTGCAACATGCCTACTGGCACACACGAGGCAGCTCCATTTTTGAATTGTATTTTCAGCATGTCTAACCTATTCTATTCTACTCTACTTATTTATTCTGTTTTTCTTTTTATGACTTTTCTAATAAGCACTAACCTATTCATACCCACCCTACCTCTGTCATATGTCTATCTAATCTACATTTGAAGGTGTCTAAGGTATTGGCATTTACTATCATACTAGGAAGCTTGTTCCATGCATCAGCTACTCTATTACCAAACCAATTTTTACCAATTTCCCTTCTGAACCTAAATTTATCAAGCTTAAATCCATTATTACGAGTTCTGGTTTGATCATGAATTTTTAAAACTTTATTAATATCTCCCTTGTTAATCCCTTTAAACCATTTATACACTTCAATCATATCCCCCCTAACTCTTCGCCTCTCTAGAGAATGTAGATTAAGTTTTTTTAATCTGTCCTCATATGGTAGATTTCTGATACTGTGTATCATCTTGGTCATTCTTCGTTGCACTCTCTCCAAGGATTCAATTTCCATTCTATAATAGGGTGACCAGAATTGCACAGCATAATCTAAATGGGGCCTAACTAATGCAAGATAGAGCTGCAAAATAACTTTTTCCGTCCTATTGCTGACGCTTCTTGAGATAAATCCTAAAATTCTGTTTGCTTTATTTCTGACTGCTGTGCATTGCTCTCTTGGCTTAAGACTACTACTCACAAGAACTCCCAAATCCCTTTCACACTGAGAACTCATGATTTCATGGTTATTTAGCTTATAACTAGTATTGTCTTTTATAGTACCCATTTTAACTACTTTACATTTTTCAACATTAAATTCCATTTGCCATTTGTCCGACCATTCAGATAATCTATTTAGATCTTCCTGTAAAGCATGAATGTCTTCTTTTCCATTTATAGTTCTACCTATTTTAGTGTCGTCTGCGAATTTACTTAGGTTACTACTGATATCCGAATCCAGATCATTTAGATATACGATGAATAATAGAGGACCCAGTACAGAGCCTTGTGGTACCCCGCTTGTAACCGAGCCCCACTCTGATTTCTCTCCATTTATGCAAACCCTCTGTTTTCTGTCTTTTAACCATTGTTTGATCCATCTGAGAACAGCTCCTCCTATACCATGAGCTTCCAGCTTTTTAACTAATCTTTTGTGAGGAACTCTATTAAAAGCTTTGCTAAAATCTAGATATATTGTATCATATTCTTTGCCACAATCTACTGCCTCGTAAACTTCTGAATAAAAAGACAGTAAGTTTGTAAGGCACGAAAAACCCTTAAGAAACCCGTGTTGTGAAAGTTTTATTAGTCTGTGTAATTCTAGATGTGCCCTTATTTTATTTGCAATTATGGATTCTAGAATCTTACCCACTGTTGACGTTAAACTAACCGGCCTATAATTATTCTTTTTAACACGTTCTCCTTTTTTAAATATTGGTACCACATCTGCCAATTTCCACTCCATGGGTACCGATCCTAATTTTATTGAATTATTAAATAATGCAGTTAGAGGACAACTAAGCTCTTCCTTGCATTCCTTTAATATTCTAGCATATATTCCATCAGGTCCCGGAGATTTATGAGCCTTTAATTTATCTATTTCTTTTATTACCTCCTCTCTCGTAATATTTATTGAACTAAGTATATTATCAGGACTGTCTCTGTAAATGGATTCTACTTCCGGAATATTTTCCAAGTTTTCATTTGTAAATACAGATAAGAAATAATCATTAAAACATGTACACATCACTTTATCGTCATCTGTGATATGGCCATTGGCTACTTCAATTGGTCCAACTTTTTCCTTAAATTTTGTTTGATAATGTTGATAAAACCCTTTAGGATTTTCTTTAGCTTCTCCTGCTATTCGAACTTCGTATTTTCTTTTCGATTCTCTAACTATCTTTTTAACTTCCCTGTTTAACTGTATATATTGCTGCCTCACCTGCTCTTCACCTCTTTTTAGTTTCCTGTATATTCCTCTTTTAATACCTATAAGATTCTTTATTCTATTGTTCATCCATTTAGGGTCATTTTTTCTTGATCTGCAATGTTTCATGGGAATATAGTCTCTCTGACTATTCTTAAGAGTCATGACAAAATTGTTATATTCCTCATCCAAATTTATATTAACTGACGGGCTGCTGTTCTTTCCTGTGAGAGAATTTAATGTATTGATCTTATCTTGTGATAATCCTTGGCATGTGGTACCCAAATTTCGGGGTAATCCGCTACCTGCGACCTGACCTGCTGGATTAACTACCCACATCTGTACCCCAGAAATCCCTTCTCATACCTCATTAGATAATTTAGTTTTTAAGCCCTCAAAATCTCCTGCTCTAAAGTTTGGAACAATATTCTTATTTTCCTTTATAGTTTCCTTGAAAATTATGTTAAATCTAATGGAATCATGGTCACTGTTGCCCAATTTTTCACCAACTTCTAAATTTGTAACCATATTCTCTCTATTACTAAGAACTAAATCTAGTGTATTCACCCCCCGTGTTGCTTCATGTACATGCTGAGAAAGGAAATTGTCTTCTACTACTTCCAAAAACTCCTTAGAGCTACTATCACCTGTTATGGTTTCCCAGTTAATATGTCTAAAATTAAAATCGCCTACAATGCAAACTCTATTTGACCTGCACACTTTAGAAATTTCATCGTATATAACTTGCGACTCTATATTATCTAGATCAGGTGGTCTGTAGACTACTCCTACAACTAGACTTTCTATATTATTTTTAATTTCAACCCATAAGGTTTCTGAATTTAGATTTGTCTTAATTCCAGACTTAATGCAGCTTCTGAGGCTATCTTTAATATACATAATTACCCCTCCCCCTCTTTTATCTGCACTACGATCAGCATTATAAAGTTTATATCCTGTAATTATGTACTCAGCTTTAAGGTGTTTGCTTTCTAATTTAATCCAACTTTCACTAATGCATATTATATCCGGTCTCTCACTACATACTATGGCTCTCAGTTCTTCTATCTTGTTACCTAAACTACGGCTATTTGTATAATATACTTTTAAACTTTCTCTAGCTTCACCCTTCTTGTGGCTATTCTTTTTGTTAATATTTGTTCTATGTAACAAATGGTTCTTATCCTTAGACTCCCAGTTATTTGACCCACTATTTACTGAACCCTTACTGACTAATTTCTCTGCACAAGTATTAATCAGGAAGGAAGCCCGTCTCACCTGACCACGTGGGTGGATACCGCAACATATTTCACAGTCGCCCAGTCTCTCTCTCTCTCTCTCTCTCTCTCTCTCTCTCTCTCTCTCTCTCTCTCTCTCTCTCTCTCTCTCTCTCTCTCTCTCTACTCTGAGATTGACATGAGCTCCTTCCCATGCTAAGAGAATGTTGCCGTCATCGATTCTTTTTTTGTTTTTTCCAGTGAAGCTAGGCGATAATTGTGCCTACATGTTATTTCAGTTGATAAATTTTTACATGCTGTTATTGCATAAATACTGATAAGACATCGGTAGTACCGACTTTTGCATAAATATTGGTGCCACATATCGCAACTGTTTAGAGAATAGATAAAACTCCCATTGACAAATTGGGGAACCCGAAAGTTGCCGTTTATGCTATATATATATATATATATATATATAATATATATATATATATATATATATATATATATATATATATATATATATATATATATATATATATATATGTTTTGACAGCAGGAATTTGAATAGTAAAAGAGACTGTGTTAGAATGAGCATTACTATGAACATAAGAACATAAGAACATAAGAATAGAGGACACTGCAACATGCCTACTGGCACACACGAGGCAGCTCCATTTTTGAATTGTATTTTCAGCATGTCTAACCTATTCTATTCTACTCTACTTATTTATTCTATTTTTCTTTTTATGATTTTTCAAAGAAGCACTAACCTATTCATACCCACCCTACCTCTGTCATATGTCTATCTAATCTACATTTGAAGGTGTCTAAGGTATTGAGTTTTAGTTCCTGGGTTCATCCAGTGAGGACGTGCTTCCAGT
>JAXCGZ010015693.1:47500-53675 GCA_037179515.1 Halocaridina rubra | reverse complement strand
GATGAAGGCAAAGATATTTTCTTTAACCCCATGCCATACTAAATAAATATTGACATATTAATGCAGTCTAAATTACTAAAAGAAATAAATTTAGGAAAATATATTCATTTGCATAAATTAAACAAGTTTAGACATTTTCTTTTATATTGATAATTCATATCTTTCAACATCTAAGCAGGCATGATATACTAATCCCCACACATTAACTTGTTTTTGTTTTTTTAGCAAATCAAGAGCGTTGTAGAAACTGAATGCCATATACCACTTAGTGTCCTATATGTTACATATCTGAGATATAATTAGTGAAAGGAATGTTGAAATTGCAGTGTAGGTGTTATGGAGTAAACGAAGCAAATGGATGTGCTCTTTGACTGTACGTCACTTGGGTGAGTCTTAAAGGATAATTGCATTAGACTAGAGCCTCTGCAAACTGGGGCAGAAGCGCTTAGAATCCATTCTAGCGACATACTTTACACAGTTTTAGCTCGTTTGTTGTATATTATCTGCCTATTAGAATGATTCATGATTTATTTGTATGAGAGTTTTTGATGATGTCTGCCACTTTTTCTCTCAAATATCCTTTATCTTGGCACTGATATATCTTTATATAGATATAATATCACCATTCTCTCACGATTAGAACAAACATCAGTGAAAGAAAGAAATTTTCAGATAGTATTGCCAATGTATTTTATAATTATATTGATAAACAGTAGAAGCATAAATTATTTTCTTAATATTGAGTATCGCATTAATACTTCGTTATTTATCTATTTTCTTACTTATGTAAAAATTTACTTATTTATTTAGTTTTTTAAGTCTTTTAATTTGGTTATGTCTTATTAATTATATGACATTGACATAATATATCAGCAAAATATGTGAAAAGATACAATTAAACGCTTAAACGGATAATTAAATGGCCACTGAGTAAGAGCAAAAAGTAACACCACCCACGTGTTCAGGATTGAGTGATATATTTTATAAAGATCAGAGAATTTCTTTGCCATTGGTAATACTGAGGTTATGGTGGTTGATTCCTTTAATGGAATAATGTAACTTTGATGCAAAGAAGCTAAAGACCTAAATCTTAATGGCTTTTTTTTTATGAGTGTGACACCGGGACATGGTGATGAAGGAAGAGACTATCCCGAACGAGTGGAGAGATAATATAATGGTACCGATTTTCAAAGAAAAGGGAGACATCCAGAGTTGCAACAACTATAGAGGAATTAAGCTAACATTTCACACTATTAAACTGCTGGAAAGAGTGTTGGATAAAAGGCTGAGGGAGGAGACAGAAGTTTGTAGTGAGCAGTTTGGTTTTATGAAAGGTCGAGGAACAATGGATGCAGTATTCGCAATGAGGCAGACAATGGAAAAATATAGAGATAAGCAAAGAGGACTGTACATGGCGTTTATTGACCTGGAAAAAGCTTATGATCGGGTCCCGAGAAGCGAGGTGTGGAGGAGTATGAGGTCGAAGGGAGTGAAGGAGAAGTATGTCAAGATAGTTCAGGACATATACAGGGAAGCCACAACAAGAGTAAGAAGTACAGTTGGCACTACAGAGCCTTTTCAGGTGAAAGTTGGACTCCATCAGGGATCAGCTCTTAGCCCCTATCTATTTAACCTTCTCATGGATGTGATGGTGGAGGAAGTGACAAAGGAGGCACCATGGAGCATGCTCTTTGCAGACGATATTGTTTTGGTCTCCGAGAGCCGTGAAGAATTGCAAGAGAGGTTGGAGCTATGGAGGGGTTTGCTGGAGGATTACGGACTGAAGGTGAGCAGACAGAAAACGGAGTACCTGGAGTGCAATGTGACACAAGGAGGCGACCTGTTCATGCAAGACCACAAGCTCCCAAAGGCGGACGCCTTCAAATACCTCGGCTCCTACGTAACGAAGGATGGAGACCTAGAGAGAGAGATTGATCATAGGATCCAGGTAGCGTGGAATAGCTGGAAGAGAACATCAGGGGTGCTATGTGACAAGAAAATCAGTGCTAGAGTGAAAGGAAATGTGTACAAGTCAGTTGTGAGACCAGCGTTGCTGTACGGAGCGGAGACGTGGCCGGTGAAAAAGGTTCAAGAAAGGAAGATAGATGTTGCAGAAATGAGAATGCTGAGGTGGATGTGTGGGGTGACGAGGGAGGACAGGATACAAAATGACCGGATCAGAGGTACGGTGAAGGTTGTGGAGGCGTCGGCGAAAGCGCAGGAGAGGAGATTACAGTGGTTTGGTCATGTGAAGAGGAGAGAAGAAGACTACGTGGGTGTGAGAGCGATGGAGATGGACGTGGAGGGCAGACGTAGACGAGGAAGACCTAAACTACGGTGGAAGGACCGACTGAAGGAGGATCTCAGAGAAAGACAGATGGGGGAGGAGCAAGTGATGGACCGGAACCAGTGGAGACGACTAGTGAAGAGATGCGACCCCATATGAAAATGGGAACGCAAATAGAGGAAGAAGAAGAAGAAGACACCGGGACAGGCAGAAACCACCCTCATCAAAAAAGGCCCAGGCATGAGAAAATACCAAGACGAAGGAAAATAAAAAGGTATAGAACAAGGCAGAGATGAGGTAATGTCACACAAAGGAAAACGACAGACAAAAAAAAAGCAGTCAAAGTACAACTACCCAGAGATATGGTGGAATAGGCCCTGAGATGACGATAGATCCGCCTTTTAAAGGATGGAAAGTCATAAGAATTAGGAAAGACAGAAGGAGGAAGAGATACACTACATACTGTCATTAATCAATCAAAGCGATATTGTGTAATTTTTGCATTATAAAATACTATTTTGATATCACAGCAGAAAATATTTTTATTAGTCTTTTTCATTAAATCCTCTTATTCACATTTCAATAACAGGCTCGTATGGAAATGTATCTGGTAATCCTATTTGTGCTCTCACATCGACCTGCCTTTTCAATGATTCTGGAATAGATTATATTCTCGGTGAAATTAGTATTCGTCGATGGGACCGAAATTTCCTCCTTCTTGCTGCAGCAGCAGAATATTAAAATTTGGGCACCCTCCTCTTTCCCTAGAGAGATTTATTTTTTATCTCGTCAGTAAGGTACCTAATAACTACATGTATAAATAAAACTATGAAAAACAAAATTGTGATGGTTTCTTTTGGAGTTTCTTTTCTTATATCAAAGATTTCAAGTTTTTCCCGAAATATATATGAGAATAATAGCTTTTCATTAAGACTTTCACTGTACATTAACTCTTTGTATGCCATGAGGGGTCAAAATGACCCCACAGAATTTCCAAAATGTTGCCAATTTCTATTTTTTGACTTATTGTTTCCTTTCCTGGCTTTGTTCATCCTTGTCTACTTTACCAGTACAAAACGTTTTGTGACGTAGAAGATTCTAGTTTGAGAATTACATAGCCGCAAACTTCACTGGGGTCGCTGTAGACTCCACCTGGCAATCTGCGTTATTTGGATATTTCCCTCAAAAGTTCAAATATTCAATAATAATTGTGACTTAGGGTGCTAGAACATCCAACCTATCATGTGTTGAAAAGTATGCATAGATAAGAATGATATAAATTCAATCAGTAGGTAGTTTCAATACATAGATATGAAAAATATGAATTTTTTGCGTAAATTGATAAGATATGGATTAAAGCAAATAAAAAAAATGGAAAAGTAAATATAATTTGTTGATATGTGAAAACATAAATTATTTTTACCCTGACCGTGGAAAGTAGAGTGATAGTGGGAGAAAAGTGGAGAAAGAGGAGAAGCAAGAGAAGAAGAGAGGTGCTAAAAGTGAATGAATTGTATAAAAAAGATAAAGACTGTGAGCATAAGAAAAGTGTGAAAAATGTGTGTAATGTAGTGAAAGAGAAAGTGGAGGAGGGAGTGGAAGAAGAATGGGGCTGTTTCAAGGAGGAAGTTATGAAATGTGCTGAGGCAGTGTGCGTAAGGAGACTAACTGGTGGAAGCAAAAGGAAAGGTAGTGAATGGTAAAATGAGCATGTGAATGCAGTAGTGGCTGAAAAGAAGCGGGTTTATGAGGTATGGTTGCAGGTAGGTAATGTGGAGGCGTTTGAAAGGTATTGTGCAAAGAGGATGTTAGCAAAGCACGTGGTGAGGGAGGCAAAGAGAGAAGTGGATGTAGGTTTGGGCAGATGCTTGTCTGAGAATTTTGAAAAGAATAAATGTTTGTTTTGGAATGAAGTGAAAAGAGTGAGGAAAGGTGAATGTGGTAGGGAGGAGAGGGTGAAAGGATCAGATGGGCAATTGCTAGTGGATGAAATAAAAGTGAGAGAGAGATGGGCTGAATATTTCAAGAACCTGCTAAATGAGGAAGATGATTGAGAGGCAGAGATGGTGGCTGTGGAAAAAGAAATGGAGAATGCCAATGCTAGGAGATGTGAATGATAGAGATATAACAAATGAGGACGTACGTTTGACATTGACAGCAACGAAAGCAGGCAAAGCACCAGGGATAGAAGGGTGCTTTTCAAAAGGTGGGGAGGCATTAGTAGAATGAATGGTTAGGTTGTTGAATGCATGCTTCAGGAAAGGGAGGGTCCCAGTTGATTGGAGGAGTTCATGCATAGTTCCCATTTTACAAAGGGAAGGGAGATAAGTATGAAAGTAGTACTTTTAGGGGGATTAGTTTGATGAGTGTAGTTGATAAGGTATATGGAAGAGTGTTAATCGAGAGAATAAGGAAAGGTACTGAGAGATTGATTGGGGAAGAACAGTGTGAGTTCAGAAGAGGATGAATATGTGTGGATCAGGTGTTTGTGGTAAGACAGGTGTGTGAGAAGTTCTTAGAGAAAGGTAGGGACACTTTTTGGGTCTTTATGGAATTAGAAAAGGCGTATGACATGGTAGATAGAGAGGAGTTGTGGAGAGTGTTGCGACACCATGGAATAAGTGGGTTTGTTGAATGCGGTGAGGAGTTTGTACATGAATAGTAGAGTATGTGTGATAGTTGAGAATGGTATGAGTGATTGCTTTGAGGTGAATTTAGGGTTAAGTCAAAGTTTTGTAATGTCGCCATGGTATTTAATGTATATATGGATGTAGTGGTAAGGGAATTAAAAGAAAGAGTATTAGAAAGCTGGATGCATGGCGTGAAAAGAGCGCTGAATGCACGTGGAATGACAATGGAACAGGAAAGAGTGAGTTCAAGAGATAGGAATGAGTGGAGGAAGATTGTGCATATATGATGTGGGTCAAAGGGTTTTCTAGCTCCGGCTAGCTCAGTAAATTGTTGTGGACGGGTGTAAGGGGAGTTGCCATGTGATAAAGTGGTGGGGGTAAACCAGCTGGGGCTGTAGGGACTTATTGTAGAATACCTTTGCCTGCCTACCTTGTGGATGACTGAAGCAGGGGGTAGATGTGACAACTCTTTATCCCCAAGAAGCTGATAGGAGTGGTTGAGGTGTTTGTGGATCATGGTGAATGCGCATTTCTTGGCTCAGCCATCCCCATTACAAGGGGCATTGAGGCATGTGTATATGCATGGATGTTCTCTGATTTCCAGTTTTATTACTGACCATTTTATATCTGTAGTTGTTGATGGTGCAACATCTAGATCTTTATCTGTTACCAGTGGTATGCCACCGGGATCAGTTCTTTCACATACTCTGTTCCTTCTCTTCATCAATGATCTTCTACAATCCCCATCTTCCTCTCTTCTCCATGCCTTTGCTGACGATTCTACCCTTCACTTTTCCTCTTCTTTTTCTTCTCAACCTTCATCTGCTACTCGTAATCAATCTCGTATCACTCTTTCTTCTACTCTCAACTCCGATTGGCAGAGAGTATCTGAGTTGGGCACTCAAACTTGAGTTAAATTCAATGCCTCTAAGACATAGATTCTGGCTATTTCTTTATCTTCTTCTCCTCCTAATAACCCTATTTATTGTCTTCGAAACTAACGAAATTTACCCTCTTATTTCTGTCAACATATTAGGAATCCATAAAGCCATATAGCAGATATAAGCTATAAGGTTGGATTCCATTTAACCTTCTATGGTGTGTAGTTGGTAGCGCCTTGACTTAGTAATAATAAGTCCTCGGTTCGAGTACTGGTCGGGGCAAATACTGATTCATGTTTTCACATATGCAGTGTGCATATTTGGTTATTGTATTGCCCGAATGAGATTGGGAATTGAATTAAATGCGAAAATGAAGT
>JAXCGZ010015693.1:15000-42500 GCA_037179515.1 Halocaridina rubra | reverse complement strand
TTTTTCTGTCTGTCGTTTTCCTTTGTGTGACATTACCTCATCTCTGCCTTGCCCTTAACTTTTTCTTTTCCTTCGTCTTGGTATTTTCTCGTCCCCAGGCCTTTGTTGATGAGGGCAGTTTCTGCCTATCCCGGTGTCACACTCTTAAAAAAAAAAAAAAAAAAATATATATATATATATATATATATATATATATATATATATATATATATATATATATATATATATATATATATTTTATATATATATATATATATATATATATATATATATATATATATATATATATATATATATATATATATATATATATATATATATATATATATATATATATATATATATATATATATATATATATATATATATATATATATATTTATATATATATATATATATATATATATATATATATATATATATATATATATATATATATATATATATATATATATATATATATTATTAACTTGTAGAATCCAAAAGGATGTTGCATATTGAAGCTTTGGCGTCACATATGTCACGTAAATATTTTTGTTTGTAGATAAGAACCACGTTCTTTTGCTTCCAGCATTCGAAATCTCCCCATTACAATAACTTCTCAAATATGATTCCCATATCTTAATTACAGTATGGGAAATATCGTTAGGCTCCTTAGCATTATGAATATGTTATTCCATCATAGTTTTGCATATCTCAGCAGGTTAAAAGATGATGCTCTCCAGTAACAACCCAAAACCTCTGATCTATGCTATATTATGGGGAAGAGTATTCCCTACTGTAAATACCGACCGACACTCCTTTTTAATTTTTTTACAGATTTCTTCATATGTCTCAGTAAAGCTTCCATTTATCCACTCCGACTTTAAAGCTTGTTTTTTTACCTTTAATATCCATCTGACAAAGCTGTGGAAAGGCTTGGGGCTATTCTTAGACTTCCTTATTAAATCTCTCTCTTAACCATTATCTTCCTCTTTCCTTTAATTAGATATACATTTCTCGCCAGACATATACACTTCCTCTTCTTCTATTCCTATTCCAGCATTTGTCTGCCCATTCCTTTGCGATTTCCACTCGTTTAATGCAACATTTCTCTTTTACATTAATAATTTTATCTTGGTAGATAGACATGCATCAGCTAAATAGCCTCTCATACTCCTCAGACATTATTTCATACACGTTCTCTGCAGAGTTGTTGAATATAGTGTCCCAGTAAATACCTGCAAAATGATAATTATTATTCTTGTAATTCCCATTTGAATAGTACTTCCTTATATCCTTTTCGGTTCCCCTACTCTTAGGCAAAACAACTTTGATGATACGCTCCAGCTACAACACACAAAGGTTAAGTTTTACAAAAGGTGTCTCATAGTCAATTTGGACCAAATTCAATATGTTATCTGTGAATACCAGATCGAGCAGTGATGGTTTATCTCCTTCTCTGGATCTTTTTGGTTTTAGTACATGTTGGTGTAAAAAAAATTGTTAGTACATGACTTAGGACTCTTGTCCCAAAAGAATCGTCTACACTGTATGGGTCGAGATACTTTTATTCTTATTCGCAATCATTAAAACTCCATAATAAATATCTTATGCTTTCTCTCAAGTGCGATGTTTATGGCTAAATTAATAACTTTTAGTGGACCCCTATTACTTCCCTCATAAATCTCCAATCTATGCTGATTTTTTGGTGAGTTATATATTAAAGCTATAATAATGCTTTCTGAAATAATATTTATGAGAATGACAATAAACTCCTTGAACTATTTTTTTTTATTTTTACTTCATCAACCAAAGGGATTTTTCTTAATAGCATTATCATTCCACCACCAGTCCTTTCAGATCTTTCAGTCCTCATTATTTTGAAATCCTCAGGAAAAACCGTAACACTGTATATTTCTTAATTTAATTTTGTCACTTGTACATGATATAATGTCAGTTTTACTCTCATGTATCATATTCTTTCATTCAACTACCTCTCCAGCTACCTGATCGTGTGTGTGTGTGTGTGTGTGTGTGTGTGTGTGTGTGTGTGTGTGTGTGTGTGTGTGTGTGTGTGTGGTGTGTGTGTGTGTGTGTGTGTGTGTGTGTGTGTGTGTGTGTGTGTGATAGATACAAATATTTCAAGGAAGAAGTTATCATAATATAAACCAAATTGAACGTACTATGTCATTACTTAATATTACTATAGGTTTGGAATTCAGTTTGAATACCTCCTAAATTTTCTCTCATAATCAGTAAGAAAGGTGTGAAATGAAGACTCTGAAATACGAAAAGAAATCCCGAAAAAATATGCATACTTTTGCTTTTCACCTTTTCCTTCACTTGCATACTAATCAAGTTAATCACTGATGACGAAATGAGATAATAAATATTTATGGAGGAGGAGAGGAGGAGGAGGAGGAGGAAGCGGAGGAGGAGGGGGAGGCTGCGTTGAGTTTAATATTCTGTAGCTGTAGCAAGGAGAAAATAATATCTGTCCAATCAAGATATATAAATTTTACTGGGAATATTATTCATATGTGAAGCCATGAAATGTCAGGCTAATATTAAACATAATATGATATTCAGAATAATACATCCAGGATGAGACTGATATTGGATTATGGGATTAACAGGATATATGAAGCAGAGGAGGAAAAAATAATTTTTAGCTTCACAGAAAATAATATTTAATTTTAAGAACATATTAAATTATGTCAATCTGACTTTTAATTTTTTCCTTTCGGGTTGGAAGGAATATTAAAATATTTTAAATTACGTTACTAAGTAATTCCATAGTAAGAACAAGCACCCATAGCTGAAGTATTATAAGTGTTCTTGAAATTCCTCTGATTTATATGAAAGGTAAGTCGTAATGAAAAACATGTGTAAAATTCATTTTGAGACTTTTACACAATGACCATTTAGATATCCAGTGATTACTCTAGCATTCCTGTACAAAGAATCTGATTATATATTACATAATAGCTATACAGATTGAAGATATATAATGAAATTTAAAAACTTTAAATAAATTCAATAAGTAACTAAACAAATATATAGCTAAATATAGAAAAGAAAAATATAAATATTAGTTAGAATGTGATTACTTTAGAAATATTATGCCTCTTGCTGTGATTTGAAACATTATATTCATTAAGAGTAACTGTGTTGGCAATTGTACCTGTGGCATTAGTCGCTTCACGTATAATCGTTTTAATTTTTATAATATGTTGATATTTAGTCGCTGAATGTTTTAGTATATTGATGCAAAAGTGTATGACTACTTGTAAAAAAAAAATAGACCTCGTTAAAACCCTTCATAAAACTGAAACAAGAATTATAAACAAAAATAAATAGAAAAGGCATGCGCAAATGAACAAAAGCTGTGAAGGGCATCCTTCTAGTTTGGACTCTAATCGATAATACCACAGTGAAGGCTCTAATGGCATAATCCTTTGAGATTCACCTGAGCGAACGGCAATCAAAGATCAGATACATTTATTCCGTTGACTCCAGACTACCTAAATAGCAGATCTGACCTTTCATTAGGTAAACACTTCTTAAATGTGTCTTTCTCTTAATTTAAGAGAAATTGTCATTTTTAGCAATGATGAGTTTTAACTTCTACAACTCTGCTAATAAACACAGAAGAAATATTGGGAAGGAGAAATTGCAAATTCATAATAAAAAGTCAGGTCTAGAGCAAAAATATCATATCTGTTGATCTTGCAACTTTTAAAAAAAATGATAGCAACACAAATTAAAATTTGCTTCCTTTAATGAATAATTTCATAATACATACATTGCCTTTATGAATATTTTTTTTTTTTGAGATTGTTTCTTTTCCCTTTTTTCTTTTATTTGCAACACTTTGATTTGCCTTATTTATGAAGCAACTGTATAATGAAGGTGAGCTGTAATATATATGAATTATTGGAAAGCTCATTACGGGTTAAGAAAAGAAAAAAATTCAGAGACAAAATATCAGTTACCTCAGAGTCTCGCAGTCTAGAATTTGTGGTTGAAGTAAACAGTAGAACAATAGAAGAGGTAAGTACAATAGAAAATTCATTGAAAACAGACATAGGGAAGCGGCAAAGAGCTGAAAATTATGGGAGGTATAGTTATAAGAAGAACAAATATAGCAGCCGCATTTGTTATAAGGAGTAAAAAAGAATATTTAAAGAATATGGAGGCTTATTCAAATGATAAAACAATATACAGAATAATAAAAAAAATCCTATGGAAAGCGTTAAAAGATAAATCAACATGACACTTTATGCAATCAATGCAGATATCAGTAACGTCCATTTCAAAAGACTCCAGGGTAATTATGACATTGGGAATGCATACGGAATTGTCAAGCTCATCAAGGTGATAACGCATCTAGGCCTATTATGAGCTAAATTGGAACTAACGTCTGTACTAACGAAAACATAAAACTCGCTCTTAACACCTTATATTCCACTAGTTCTAGTGTGTGTGTGCGTGTGTGTGTGTATATGTGCGTAAAATTACCTAATTGTAATTACTTGATAGTGCTTACGGGAAAGAGCCTAAAGCTCGTAACTTCCCGTCTGCTGGTCGGTTCCATTTTGTACTCAGTAATACTTGTCATACTTCTCATTTAAACCATGAATTGAGTTAGCAGTACCTACCTCCTCGCTTAACGAATTCCAATTATCAACTACTCTTACACTAAAAAAGTACTTCTTTACAGCCTGCAAAGAAGCTTTCTTTCGAACCTTCAAGCTATGATCTCTAGTTCTAGTGCCAGCCACATCGAAATATCGATCCCTGTCCACTCTGTCATAACCATAAAGGAATTTAAAAGCCGTCAACATATCCCCTCGCATTCTTCTAGCTTCGAGTGATGGCAAGTATAATTCCCTCAGCATCTCCACATGACTGAGATTGCGTATATCTGGCACCAGTTTCGTGGCATGTCTTTGAACTTTTTCCAGCTTAACTACTTGCTGTTTCAAGTGCGGATTTCAAAAGGGGGCTGTATATTCAAGATTGGCCTCACATACGTTACATAAATATTTCTAAACATTTCCTTGTCCATGTGCCTGAAGGCTACCTTTACATTTGCTTAGAAAGCATATGCTGTCCTTACTATGCCATTTATGTGCATTTCTGAGACAAATCAACCAGTATGTCTACTCCTAGATCTTTCTCATTCTCTGTCTCTTGAAGTTCTGCTCCTGCCATTGAGTAGTCAAGCTTGGACCTTCTCGCACTAGTACCCATTTTAATTACCTTGAATTTATAAGTATTGAATTTCATTAGCCACTTTTCTGACCACTCAGCAGACTATTTAGGTCTTCATGAAGGTCTCTATCATTATTCTCGTCTCTTATTTTATTCACAATATATGTATTATATGCAAACATATTCGAGAATAAATTTACAGACTCATTTACATAGATAGGGGAAAAAAGTGGCCCTAAAACTGAAGCCTGTGAAACTCTTCTACTAACTTTTCTCTATTCAAACACTGAGTGTCTTACTCTAATCCTCAGTTCCTTTACTTCTGGAAATTTTTATTTATTCCATGACATTTCTACCTATTCTCGCCATAGCTTGTAGCTTATTTATAAATCTCCCGTGTGGGACCGTGTCAAATGCATTCTGGAAATCTAGGAATATGCAATCTGTCCAGCCCTCTCTTTCCTGTAAGATTCGGCTTACCTCATCATAAAATTCTAATTAGTTTGTTACTGTTGATCTACCTTCTCTTAAGCCATGTTGTCTCACTGACAAAAAGTTGAAGGTTTCCAACTGTGTTTTCTTGGTAGTTTCTCCATAACATTCCAAATAATGCTGGTCAGGGAAATAGGTCTATAGTTTAGAGCTGTATCCCTCCTTCCTTTTTTGAAGATAGGCACCACACTCTGTTGCTTCCAGAACCATGGAATCTCCCCTGGTTCCAGCGACTTTGCAAATATGATACTTAGTGCCGCTGATATTGATTTAGCATTTTTCTTATGAACATAAGGAGATATATCATCAGACCTGTAGCTTAATGGGTATCTAACTCCGTCAGCACTTTGCATACCTCTGTGGTTGAAAAGATGATGCTCTCTAATACCAGCCCATGAGCTCCTATCTCTGCAATTTGAGGGGGTGGGGTATTTTCTGCTGTAAATATTGAATGAAACTCCTTGTTCAATTCTTTGCAGATCTCTTTATCCATTTCAGTGATGCTTCCATCAGCTATCTTTAGCATTAAATAATTTTCTTTTACCTTCAGTTTTCCTCTGATAAAGCTGTGGAAAAGCTTGGGATTTTCTTTAGCTTTCCTGATGATATCATATTCATAGTCTCTCTCTGCCTCTCTTCTTTTACTTAGGTAATCATTATATGCACATTTTTTTTTTCATTAGTGTGACACTGGGACAAGCAAAAGCTGCCCTCATCAATAAAGGCCCGGGCATAAGAAAATACTAAGATGAAGGAAAATAAAAAGGTTAAGGACAAGGCAGAGATGAGGTAATATCACACAAAGGAAAACAACTGACAGAAAAAAAACAGTCAAAGTACAGAGGACCCAGAGATTTGGAAGACTAGGCCCTGAGATGACGATAGATCCGTTTTTTGAAGAATGATATTTCATAAGAATTAGGAAAGACAGAAGGAGGAAGAGAGTTCCAGAGACTGGAGGTAGGTGGGAAGAAGCTGTCGCTGCACCGACCAATCCGTGAGCTACAGATCTCCACACAGTAGCTGTGAGATGCGGCCTCGGCAGTGGGGGAAGGATGCAACTCGCCAACTCATCAGAGCAGTGATGGAAGTTTTAGCAATAGAAAAGAGAAAGTCATTTTTGCTTCTTCTTCTCCTATACCTTTTTAGCATTTATCTCTCCACTCCTTAGCACTCTTACACTCATTGTTGAACTATTTCTCTCTGGCATGAATAACTTCTAATTTGGTGGCAGGTATGCAGCAATCAACTGGCTTCCCATATTCCTCACAAACGATGCCGTACATTTCTTGTACAGATTTGTTGTTAAATAAGATCCTCCAGTCAATGACTGCAAAAATCTCATTAATTTTGGTGTAATCTCCTTTCGGATAGTTCTCCCACGTGTCCTCAGTGCCTCTACTTTCAGGTAGACCATTTTGGATGATATACACCATGACCAAACCACAGAAGTCACTTTTTTCCAATTGGTGGTTCATGCTCAATTTTTTTAAATATCCAACACCTTATCTGGCAGGAAAATCATTATTCAAAAGATTTCACCTTATCACACTTTCTTGATCAATGATGCAAGTGTAGTGACTATGAGGAAAATCTAGAAGTTATTTGTTGAATGATGAAACTTGATAATGAAGAAGATAAGGAATGTTTGGTGTGTTCGAACATGTACGAATGTTGATGGTGAGATCATGATGAAAGCTGTACACAGTGGTTATCCGATGACTTCTTACAATTTTGGAAAAACCTTTGATATTAATTTTTAAGGAAATTGTTACATCTTTATCAATTATGGGGATAGGGTGAGATTATGGGAGAGCGCGAGAATAGGAGGTTTTGGTGGAGAAGATATGAGAAACCAGCTATTCTTGTGGAAAATGAAAATATGAAATGTCAAAAGCCCATCAGATGCCACTTGGACATAATCTCAGTTATCGACTCATTCCATCCTCCTTCCTCAATTGGGAAGAGAGCTCAAGAAGTCGGGATATCGGTAGGGGAATATAAAAGAGCAAGCCATTTCTGAGGGATATGAATAAAACAAGCACATTAAAATATAACATAAACCACTGGAAACCCATACTCTCAATTATCAGTTACTTCCTATTTGGGGGGGATTTTCGCACCATGACTCCTTAATTAATCAAACTAATGTAATCTGGTCTAACCTACTTTAGAAATATCAATAAAGGAAATGGTAATATTTTTCTTTATTTGGGGGGCCTTGCCACATACTCCTCTCTACTAACTATGTTCTTTCTTTTAGAGTGCGAGAATAGGAGGTTTTGGTGGAGAAGATATGAGAAACCAGCTATTCTTGTGGAAAATGAAAATATGAAATGTTAAAAGCCCATCAGATGCCACTTGGACATAATCTCAGTTATCGACTCATTCCATCCTCCTTCCTCAATTGGGAAGAGAGCTCAAGAAGTCGGGATATCGGTAGGGGAATATAAAAGAGCAAGCCATTTCTGAGGGATATGAATAAAACAAGCACATTAAAATATAACATAAACCACTGGAAACCCATGCTCTCAATTATCAGTTACTTCCTATTTGGGGGGGATTTTCGCACCATGACTCCTTAATTAATCAAACTAATGTAATCTGGTCTAACCTACTTTAGAAATATCAATAAAGGAAATGGTAATATTTTTTTTTTATTTGGGGGGCCTTGCCACATACTCCTCTCTACTAACTATGTTCTTTCTTTTAGACCTCTTTAGTTAACATAACTAACCTAGGCAAAGCTCACGTAACGTAGTATTATAAAACAATTACGAAGTTTCTCATGCCCCTTCCCTAACTTAAACACCTAAAGTATTTTATACATTTAATGGTAAATACCTTCTTTTTCTGAAGATCCTTGAATGGGAAGCTCTGAGCTCATTTAATATACGCCATGAGAATGGAGAACTTAGACGCAAAACTTGAATCAGTAAATTATATTTTTTTCCTTAATATTTTCTCAGGAATATATACTGACCAATATATTGACACGACAATTTTAACAATATCAAAAAGAACAGACATTTCAGAGGATGATTACAACTACTTACAGATAAGATGTCAAAAAATGAAATGGAGATTTTAGAAATAATGAAGTGAGAAAAGTAACCAGGAAGTCTTTAGCTCTTTCTTGACCGTTGATGCACAGTGATAGGCTCAGCAGCAAAAGTGATGCAGGAAATGCATGGAATGCATGAAATATAGACTGGAATATTTAGTAGCACATGCAGGATATGCATGGAATGCATGAAAGATAGACAGGAATATTTAGTAGCGTATGTAAAAACTCAAGGATATCATTAATCATGAATATATCGAGATGTCGAAGCATGAACAGGAAACGAAAGTTCAAGGCATATACAGTAAATCTGAATTGAATGCTGAAGAATTAGGCAAATATGCCATTGCCTATCTAAAGCATATACTGCTTTCATAAAAGAATTGACAGCTTTAAGCTTAGTTAAAGAAGATATATAAAGGGACAAACACCAACTGCTTGCGTATGGTAGGAACAGAAAATAGAATATTTTTGTTGTAGAAAAAATGTGCAAAATGACATTAAAAAAAATACACAATCGTGCACCTAAATTATAAGGAAAATAAATACAGGCCATTAGCAAACAAATTTCTTTTTCAAAAGCATTATATTTAAATGAGGGAAAAAGAAAATTCTTATTTAGCATATAAAGATTGGAGGGGAAAAATAACTACTTAAATTATAAGAAATAAAATATAATTAAGAAAACTGAAAAAACACAGGCCATTAATCAATATATTGCTCATTCATAAATATTATATGAGGGAAAGAAAAAAACGGGAAAATTATCATCCTGAATTTGAATTTAATATATATATATATATATATATATATATATATATATATATATATATATATATATATATATATATATATATATATATATATATATATATATATATATATATTGTGGGTTTTTTTTAATTTTAAATGATGGTGCTAGAGTGTTAAGATTCTGTTTTACTAAGGGGACTCAAAGTACCGAGCTCGGTTAAGAGCTCACAAACAGACAGGACAGATATTTGTACTTGCACACCCTATCTTCAATACCATTAGTCGGTTAAATGAAACTCAGAATTCAACTTTCTTTTAATTTTGGAAATGCAATGACATTAAAAGAATTGAATTAAATTTCTCAAATTAAACTTTATGAAATGCTGCCTCGAATCCCGGAGGAGGTGAGTATGAGTTCGTTTCCCGGCACCACGGACGTATGCCAAGACTTTGGCCTCAACTCGATGATTACCTCTGTCACACAGGCAGAGTAGAATACAGGACACTGCAATTTCAGAAACAGAAATGACACAGTTTATAATGGGAAACTGAAAGCATGAGCACACATATAATGAGTTTCCAATGTCATTCTACTGGATGAATATATATAGGTTATTCACAGCTAACCAGAAATATTTATGAATATATATAGGTTATTCACAGCTAACCAGAAATATTTATGCTACCATAATAGCATACAAAACATTAATTCTTTACTGGTTTTAAAGAAAATAATATATTCACAAAAAATGAAGAATAAGCAAGACAAATACAGTACTGTATGTATTCCTTAAATTGTGGGCAACCACAAAAGTTGCAATGCTTATTCCGGATATGAAATTAATATGGTAAAACACTCTATTTAGGGTAAAGGAAGAATCTACGAGATAAATACAGTATTCATTCACTTTTAGTTATCAAGAACTTTGCAATAAAAAAGGGTGCAAAACCACCTTTTGAGGTATTTGCAACTTATAACTCAAAACACTTTATCCCCAACATATGAAGAATTAGCAAGATAAATACGGTATGCATTCATTAAAATGTGGTTAACAAGAAATATTTGCATAGCCAACTGGGAAAAATTACCTTTTGAATATTTGCAATTTGGCTTCCTGGCAAATAGCTTTATTGACGAGTTTTTGAAGTAAAAGACACTTTATTTACGATGATAGAAAGGGGTGAAATGAAATTAGAATTTATTAGGAAGAGAGATAGATTTTTACGGGCTCATAACTTAGTCTTCAGAGGATGAGATTTTCGTTTATCACATTCAGTGAAAAGAAACTTCTCAGCAATATATACCAGCTGTAATTTACAGGTAAAGGAATTAACTTTGGCATGTGAGATTCCAGTGTGGTAATCTACAAAATTTCGTGTGACTGGGAATGGAATCTGAGAATAGAAATCCATAAGATTTATCCAGTAACGAATGTAACTAATTCTCGAAAATAAACCAATTTGCTTGACCCACGAGCTTTACCATACACTATCCCTCACCTTGTTGTGCTAGATGAATTCCTTGTTGTGCTAGATGAATTCCTGTGAAGATGCCACGTAAAATGATTTTAAATAAACTTAGACCACCCAGGCGAGACGTTGCCTCTGGGCAGTCTTGGCGCAAAAAGAGAGCGTCTCCTCGTGGGGCTTCGTGACGTCATCTGTAGGAGACATTCCTAGAGCAGTAATTGGCTCTGATTTCATTTTAAGGATTATTTTAGTGGTGGTCCCTGGCAGGCAATTATAGCAGAGATGCAAGGGAGAGACAGTATTTTTAGGTGCAACAAGTGGAAGCAAATAAAATAAAACGAGAATACTAATGAAAAGTTAGGTTACTGGTTCTGTGTTTCTTTTTAATTTTCTTGGCCCGTTGCAGGCAGAAAAATAGGAGCAGCCTTTATATTGGGGCTATACTTCTACACGTACAAGAAGAGTAACTAAACTATATAGAATTAGCTATAAGCTAAAATACAAATTGCAAATAATCATAATCTGCGAAAGTCAAGAAGTGGGAATTAATTTTTTTAGTTAGAAAATAACAGTTATATTAAAGGGAATTATTTTAATTGATAAGGCATCTAACAGCCTCTGTTGACATTGAGCGAAACACTCTGTCACAAAGGCCCTTTCTAGAGAATATTGATTTAGCAAAATTCTACTACAGAAGGCGAAAAAAGAACAGAGGAAGTTACGGTGACTTCAGTGTTATTATGAGGGATGAGATATCCTTCTCATGGAAAAGAACAAATGAATAATAAGAATGGGATCCACCACTGGAACATATCATACTATTAGTAAAAGTAAACAAGTCTTGTAAACAAAACATTAAATGACATGCAAAACATAAAAGAAATGTGATCAAATTCAAATTTCAAGACAATTAAATCACAATTAGATATCAGTAAATATCAATATTTAAGTTTATGAATGCTTCACATGCAAGAAGGCAATAATATAATATACAAAATAAAATACAGTATACGCAAATTAAACATTTGAACCACGTCGTCACTAACATTGGCGACTGGAATTAAAACAGTTTCAGCTATTCAACACTAAACTAAAATGTTTCTGCCAAGTTCTGGCTTTCAAAGTCCCACAAAGGGAAATATAAAACTACGATCAAAAAATTATTCTTCATCTTTTTCGTCTTCCATTTGGAATAACGTTGGTACGCTTAAAATAAACAAGTACAGTACAGTATTAAAGACATAAAAGATAAACATAAAAATAAACAGCACATTAGAGAAGTAATCTTTACTGACTAGCCAAATTTAGGCTAACAGCACCAGCTTCCTCATTTGAGGGTAACGACCGTCGACTTAGTAGATCAGCAAGGTCATTGTCCTTGCCATGAACATGTTGGGCAGTGAATTTAAAAAGATTCAGGTAAAGTGCCCACCTTTTCAGACGAGGATTTAGCTTGTCTGCAGTCTGTAAATATAGGAGAGGTCGGTGGTCGGTTCTCAGTGTAAAATGTTGGCCATACAGATGGACTTCAAATTTCTTTATGGCCCAATATGCAGCTAGAGCTTCCTTCTCCACAGTGGAGTAATTTTGCTCTGCAGGGCGAAGCCTGCGGCTTGCATATCGCACTGGAGCTACTTCTGCTGAGTTGTCTGATCGGGCTTGCAAGAGCACGGCACCCAGGCCTTCGTCTGAGGCGTCGGTCTGCAAGATAAATGGAAAATCAGGGTTTACCAGTTGTAATACTGGCTCACCTGCCAATGCTTCTCGGAGCTTGAAAAATGCTCTCTCCGCTTCATCTGTCCATTTGACAGGGGAGGATTTACTTTGCTTCGAGGAGGTCAGTTGCTGCAAAGGGGCAGCGATAGTATTAGTGTGGAATGAACCGTTGGTAGTAGCCGACACTACCCAGGAATGATCTCAGTTGAGTGACAGTAGCAGGTTTCTCCATATCCTTGATAGCTTGTACCCTGTCATGTATAGGGGACATAACTCCTTCTCCAACCACGTGGCCGAGATACTGCAATTGTGTGAAACCAATCTCACATTTGAAAGGCTTTAAATGAAATCCATGCTGGTTCAGACGAGTGAGAACTCTGCGGAGAGTCTCGAGGTGCGATGACCAATCCTGAGAATGCACCAGGATGTCGTCTATAAAACATGAAACATTGTCGAGATCCTGCAGTACTATCCTCATGAGTCTGCTGAAGCAGCCAGGGGCATTTACCATACCAAAAGGCATGACCCTGAATTGATATAGACCATATCTTGTGGAAAAAGCTGTAAGAGGCTTGGTAGTCTCGCTCAACGGGACTTGCCAAAATCCACTGGCCAGATCCAACTTGGACAGGTAACGGGCTTGAGAAAGCAACGAGAAAATATGCTCGGCGTCAGCAATGGGCTCTCCATCAAAGATGGTACGGGAGTTAAGCTTACGACAGTCAAGGCAGAACCTGTGACTGCCATCTCGCTTACGCACTGCCAGTAACGGCGAACACCAAGGCGAAATGCTCTTTTCAACTATTCCGAGGCGGACCCAAGTGTCAAGATCTTCCTTCAGCCGTAAGGACAGCTGGTGGGGAAGACCATAGGAATGCCGAAATGGCTCTGGGTCAGTCAGTCTGACATGATGCTCAAGGGTAGTGGTAATGCCTGGGAGGTCGTTGAAGACGTTCTCATAGTCCTCAAATAGCTTGTTCAGCTGTTCCCGTTGACTCGGTTGCAGTCTGGAGTTAATAATACAATTACTCACACTTTCTTTTCGGTGTGTGGGAATGGCAGGATCCTTACCATCATCAAAAGCTAAGCTTATGTCTTCAATTGCAAGAGCGGTGGCTGCAGCCAGAGGGGCTTCTTCAGAAAAACTCCACTCCCGTAAGTCTGTCTCCACTGCAAGGGTGGAGTATTCCAATATAGGAAGTAAGGGGTGGCTATAATGGAGCACCTGTGTTGCTGCAGCCTCGGAGGTTCTGTTGATGCTTGAGGCAACTATAGGGGTTGCTGGGAGCGCCAGCGCAGGATCCCTGTGGGCCTCCGGGTCCTCACAATAAAGCTTCAGCTGGTTAATGTGGTATTTCCGGTTAATGCCATCAACATTTAGCACATAATTGTCAGGGGTCACCCGGTGTACCACAGTGTACGGTCCTTTCCAGCGTAGCATTAGCTTGCGGGTATCTGTTGGAAGAAGTAACAGAGCTTGATCTCCGGGTGTCAGGGCACGACGCCGCGCACGCTTGTCAAAGAGGAGCTTGGCAGTCTGCTGGTGACCCTTAATGGCTAATTGTGCAGTTTTCCATGCCTTTTTGAGGTGAGACGAAAACTTCAAAATATACTCATGAACGTCCCAATCGTCATCTTCGATGGTAGGTGAATCCCAACATTCTGCCAAGAATTCTACTGGGCCTCTGACCTTATGACCAAAAATCATCTCGAAAGGCGAGTATCCAGTAGTGTCGTGGGGCGTGTCTCTGAAGGAGAAAAGTGCAGCAGGGACGTACTTGTCCCACTGCCTAGGCATATCTATCACTAGCTTGCGCAAGCATCGCTTCAATGTCCCGTTATAGCGTTCGCATGCTCCATTTGATTGGGCATGATAGACACTCGTACGAATGTGCTTGATTTCTAAAAGGTTACAGAAAGCCTCAAAGTGCCTACTTGTAAACTGACTTCCATTGTCAGAAGTGACCTGCTCAGGAAAGCCAACCCTGGAGCACATTGCAAAGAGGGCTTGAGCGACTGCTTCAGTTGTGATAGAAGACAGTGGCACTGCATCTGGGTACCTTGTTGCCAGGTCAGCATATACCAGGAGGAATTGTTTCCCCGTGGACAAAGTTGGATTAATAGGACCTAGTATGTCAATAGCGACATTGGAAATTGGCTCCATTGAGCGCTTAGTTATCCCCATGGGAACTTTCGGTACTGGTGCCATTGAGGGGGATTGACAGACAGGGCAGGAACCTACATATCTGTCTACCTCGGTGTACATGTTTGGCCATGCAAAAGCCTTCTGAAGGACATGCCGAGTTTTTGCTTTGCCTCTGTGTCCACTCAGAGGTAAATGGTGTGCCACATACATAGCCTGGCGGCGCAACGAAGCGGGCACCACCAACTGTTTAAAGGTGTGGCCACCTTTAGTCACATGCCTACGAAGTACTCCATCTTCAAGGGCATAAGTGATCTGGCCTCCTCCTCTCACCGTGAAGGTCCTTCCCTCGGTGGCCTGCTGCATCCAGCGTTTGAGGCTGGGGCAGTCTTGCTGCAATTTGGCAAAGTCTGGACAGGACTTCAATGGCTCTGGAGGTGCATCATCTGGCAAAGGAGGGGTAAACTCTCTGTGTTCCACATTACGTTTACTAACTGCGGCAGACTCAACAGAGTCAGTCGGAGAATCGTCCAAATTCTTGGCATCGAGGCCAGGAGTTGCTGCTGAAATGGCTTCATGTGACTTCCCCTGAGGGAAGTTATAACGAGAAATGTCCTTATGGTAGAGGTCGGCCTGGAAAGTAGGAACTAGGTTCAGTGTACGACCCATCAAGACAGGGTACATAAGCCTAATCATTGCCACAGCTGGGGCTTTTCCCTTGTAGTATTTGCAATCCAGGTTAATGACACGGCAGCGTCGTATTTGGGGTGTTCCTTCAGCAACCCGCACATGAACGACTTTGCTGGTAAAATCTTCATCCCTGACAATTCTCTCGTCAACAAGTATGCCATTGGCCCCTGTGTCAAGGGCTATCTCAGCTTCCACACCATTTATGGTTTCTAGGCATTTTGGGATCATTTCCAGATCATCATGTTCGATGAATTCCACATTGGCAAGTTTGTGTGGTGGTTCCTTGGCGTTATCCTCATTGGCCCTTTCTGGCCCTGTTTCCACAACATGGGCTGAGTGAGTGGCCAGACGGCTATGTGGGCCGCCGCTGTGTGAGGGAGCGTGGTGGCTCTTAGAGTTTGGCTGAAAACCCTGGGAAGGTGGAGCAGAGTAATGGCCTTTGCCTCTTAACTGCTGAGGCTTAGGTCTTACCAGGTCATCCTTCTTGAGTGTGGGTACATGGCCGTAATAAGGCTTAGGAGTGTGAGGAGGAGGAGCTGGATGATTGAAGTTCTGCGAGGGGCTCTTGTGCTTCCCGTTCCTGTAATCTCTATTTCCGGATAAAGGACTACTGTCTGGGATTTCCGCTCGAAGCCGAGCAAGCGCAAGCTCATGTTCACGTTGTGCTTGTGCCTCCTCACGTTGTGCTTTTGCTTCCTCATGTTGTGCTTGTGCCTCCTCACGTTGTGCTTGTGCCTCCTCACGTTTTGCTCGTGCCTCCTCACGTGCTTGTGCCTCCAGCTTATCTCGGCGTTCAACCATCCTCTCATAAGCCCATTCGAAGAGCTCCTGTCTTGGGGAAAACCCATATCTCTCACCGCTAGCCATCAGTATGTCTAGGTAACGCTCCTCATCGAATGTTTTGATGGTTTCCATGTTTGTTTCCTGAACAGTCAATAACGAAGTGCCAAAACAACCACAAAAAAAAACAAATCTCTACAGTACAGTAGTAGAAAAAAAAATGATAGAACCACACAACACCACAGTTCAAACTTAAACGTAAAAGTGATCTCAAAATCTCACCATAAAAGTGATTCAAAATTCAATCAAGTGCAACAGCAGCAAAATGTTGCAAAACAGTGTATGAAACACTGGTAATACAGAATGGCAGTCGTGCCTGCTTAACAGCAATACGTGGCAGTACCTGCAGTTATTGTGCAAATGAAAGGAATGTGAGGAGGAGGAGCTGGATGATTGAAGTTCTGCGAGGGGCTCTTGTGCTTCCCGTTCCTGTAATCTCTATTTCCGGATAAAGGACTACTGTCTGGGATTTCCGCTCGAAGCCGAGCAAGCGCAAGCTCATGTTCACGTTGTGCTTGTGCCTCCTCACGTTGTGCTTTTGCTTCCTCATGTTGTGCTTGTGCCTCCTCACGTTGTGCTTGTGCCTCCTCACGTTTTGCTCGTGCCTCCTCACGTGCTTGTGCCTCCAGCTTATCTCGGCGTTCAACCATCCTCTCATAAGCCCATTCGAAGAGCTCCTGTCTTGGGGAAAACCCATATCTCTCACCCCTAGCCATCAGTATGTCTAGGTAACGCTCCTCATCGAATGTTTTGATGGTTTCCATGTTTGTTTCCTGAACAGTCAATAACGAAGTGCCAAAACAACCACAAAAAAAAAAACAAATCTCTACAGTACAGTAGTAGAAAAAAAAATGATAGAACCACACAACACCACAGTTCAAACTTAAACGTAAAAGTGATCTCAAAATCTCACCATAAAAGTGATTCAAAATTCAATCAAGTGCAACAGCAGCAAAATGTTGCAAAACGGTGTATGAAACACTGGTAATACAGAATGGCAGTCGTGCCTGCTTAACAGCAATACGTGGCAGTACCTGCAGTTATTGTGCAAATGAAAGGAATGAGCAACACAATCAAGTGCAACAGCAACAAAATGTTGCAAAACAGTGTATGAAACACTGGTAATTCAGAATGGCAGTCGTGCCTGCTTAACAGCAATACGTGGCAGTACCTGCAGTTATTGTGCAAATGAAAGGAATGAGCAACACCGAATTTTACCGACTAGCACCCAGTGCCTGAGAGTACAATCAAGTACAGTATAGTGGTCGTGCCTGCGCATGAGCGCGTATATGGCAGTACCCACAATATAAAATGTCGTAAGTAATACGAACAAGTACAGTATCGCGGTCGTGCCTGCGTATGAGCGCGTATATGGCAGTACCCGCAAATAAAATGTCGTATGTAAAATTCTGAAGTGTTACCAAAAGGGCACAGATCCTATGCAAAATACACCAACGATAAGCTAACAGCTTACTAGGCAGCCAGATTACACATTTCTACTAGTAATGAGAAAATTTATTTTCATGTGACAACTCGGACACATGAAAGGCTTAGCCTAGGCTCGATAAATGACACCAAAGTTTTTCTTCCAATCTATAAGCAGTCAATGCTTGAATATAAAACACAATTATAAGCAAAAATACTTAATATGCTTTCTCCCAATTCCTAATTCCAAGGAAATATAACAATTCCTAACAAGTATCACCCTTTAACGGATATATAAAACACGAATGTTTTAAAACTCAATCTTATCACGCAAATAAATGAAATTTTAAATAACACGTCTTCTCGTCATGCAAAATTTCTAAAGTCTGTTACCATATAATCTCATGTAGATTTCCTGATATATTGTTTACCACATGGGAAACAAGAAAATATTAGTTACCATCATCAATATTGAAAAATAAAGAAAAATTTCTTATCCGCAACGTTTCTAACGCGAAAATTTTCGTGTGCAGCTTAAGATTCATTCGTTTCAATAATCGAGCCAATGGTAAACGGGTTTCATGTGCAATCTTAAAAAGCAAAATAAAAATAAATTTATAAAATCAGTCTGTCTGTTCGGGTCCCTGTTCGGGCGCCAATTAATGTGGGTTTTTTTTAATTTTAAATGATGGTGCTAGAGTGTTAAGATTCTGTTTTACTAAGGGGACTCAAAGTACCGAGCTCGGTTAAGAGCTCACAAACAGACAGGACAGATATTTGTACTTGCACACCCTATCTTCAATACCATTAGTCGGTTAAATGAAACTCAGAATTCAACTTTCTTTTAATTTTGGAAATGCAATGACATTAAAAGAATTGAATTAAATTTCTCAAATTAAACTTTATGAAATGCTGCCTCGAATCCCGGAGGAGGTGAGTATGAGTTCGTTTCCCGGCACCACGGACGTATGCCAAGACTTTGGCCTCAACTCGATGATTACCTCTGTCACACAGGCAGAGTAGAATACAGGACACTGCAATTTCAGAAACAGAAATGACACAGTTTATAATGGGAAACTGAAAGCATGAGCACACATATAATGAGTTTCCAATGTCATTCTACTGGATGAATATATATAGGTTATTCACAGCTAACCAGAAATATTTATGAATATATATAGGTTATTCACAGCTAACCAGAAATATTTATGCTACCATAATAGCATACAAAACATTAATTCTTTACTGGTTTTAAAGAAAATAATATATTCACAATAAATGAAGAATAAGCAAGACAAATACAGTACTGTATGTATTCCTTAAATTGTGGGCAACCACAAAAGTTGCAATGCTTATTCCGGATATGAAATTAATATGGTAAAACACTCTATTTAGGGTAAAGGAAGAATCTACGAGATAAATACAGTATTCATTCACTTTTAGTTATCAAGAACTTTGCAATAAAAAAGGGTGCAAAACCACCTTTTGAGGTATTTGCAACTTATAACTCAAAACACTTTATCCCCAACATATGAAGAATTAGCAAGATAAATACGGTATGCATTCATTAAAATGTGGTTAACAAGAAATATTTGCATAGCCAACTGGGAAAAATTACCTTTTGAATATTTGCAATTTGGCTTCCTGGCAAATAGCTTTATTGACGAGTTTTTGAAGTAAAAGACACTTTATTTACGATGATAGAAAGGGGTGAAATGAAATTAGAATTTATTAGGAAGAGAGATAGATTTTTACGGGCTCATAACTTAGTCTTCAGAGGATGAGATTTTCGTTTATCACATTCAGTGAAAAGAAACTTCTCAGCAATATATACCAGCTGTAATTTACAGGTTAAGGAATTAACTTTGGCATGTGAGATTCCAGTGTGGTAATCTACAAAATTTCGTGTGACTGGGAATGGAATCTGAGAATAGAAATCCATAAGATTTATCCAGTAACGAATGTAACTAATTCTCGAAAATAAACCAATTTGCTTGACCCACGAGCTTTACCATACACTATCCCTCACCTTGTTGTGCTAGATGAATTCCTTGTTGTGCTAGATGAATTCCTGTGAAGATGCCACGTAAAATGATTTTAAATAAACTTAGACCACCCAGGCGAGATGTTGCCTCTGGGCAGTCTTGGCGCAAAAAGAGAGCGTCTCCTCGTGGGGCTTCGTGACGTCATCTGTAGGAGACATTCCTAGAGCAGTAATTGGCTCTGATTTCATTTTAAGGATTATTTTAGTGGTGGTCCCTGGCAGGCAATTATAGCAGAGATGCAAGGGAGAGACAGTATTTTTAGGTGCAACAAGTGGAAGCAAATAAAATAAAACGAGAATACTAATGAAAAGTTAGGTTACTGGTTCTGTGTTTCTTTTTAATTTTCTTGGCCCGTTGCAGGCAGAAAAATAGGAGCAGCCTTTATATTGGGGCTATACTTCTACACGTACAAGAAGAGTAACTAAACTATATAGAATTAGCTATAAGCTAAAATACAAATTGCAAATAATCATAATCTGCGAAAGTCAAGAAGTGGGAATTAATTTTTTTAGTTAGAAAATAACAGTTATATTAAAGGGAATTATTTTAATTGATAAGGCATCTAACAGCCTCTGTTGACATTGAGCGAAACACTCTGTCACATATATATATATATATATATATATATATATATATATATATATATATATATATATATATATATATATATATATATATATATATATATATATATATATATATATATATATATATATATATATATATATATATATATATATATATATATATATATATATATATATATATATATATATATATATATATATATATATATATATATATATATATATATATATATATATATATATATATATATATATATATATATATATATATATATATATATATATATATATATATATATATATATATATATATATATATATATATATATATATATATATATATATATATATATATATATATATATAAATATCTTTCTCTACTCCTCTTTATACCCACAAATCGTTAAGATCCAGTACGCTTCCATACTCGTCCGAGTACAGAATCATCTTTTCTACAGAGTCTTTTCTCTAGAGTAAGTTCCCTTCCAGCCCTGTCTCTTTGCCTTGATTACCAGCAAGATGTGTTTCACAGTGAAGAACAAAAAAATTATGATGAAACATTTAGGCCAACACACTTCTTGTTATTGTTCAATGTCTTCAGTCTCTTCCACACTCAGTGACTAGACATTGTAATTCAGAAAGTTAAGATGCAAATGGCCCATAAAAAGAATTCATAACTTGGACAAAAATGAAGAAAATCTCCTTCCTCTCATTAAGATTAGATATTCCAACTCCAATGTGATTATTAGCAGTTAGAGTGGCTTTAGAAATTAAGTAAAGAAACACAGATATCCCTTCAGTTGTGAATTCAGTATTAATAGAACACCTACAAATAATCTCTCACGTGTTCATGTTTATTCTGGTCATAAAAAAAATCCATATCTTCCTCCATATTTTGAGATCATCACACATTCTTCACTTAAGAGCTCGAAACTATCAGGTCAATTGGAAAGAATTTGTGTTATCTGTCTCATATTTTTAAACTTTGCTATAATGGAGCTTATAAAACATATCATAATAATAATAAAGTAGAATTGGAAGCCTTTCCGAATTCCCTTTGCATGCCATACTTTTCCGGATTTAAGATTAGATTTTTGCTCAATTTATACAATGCAATACTCGTCTTCTCATACAATAATACAATTAAGAATATTTTGATTAGAAGTAAGAGAAGGATCATTAATGAGTCCGACTGCCTTAGATTCAACCATATCAGAGAGATAAGTAAAAGAATAAGCACCCCAGATATGTAAGCAGTATTCAAAGCAGGGACAGATAAGACCTTTATAGATTTTAAGTAATTGCCGAGAGAAAAAGTAATGACGAAAACGAAACAGAACCCCTAATATTTTGAACGCAGCTTTAGAAATGTGGATTATGTGATTCCTCCAAGACAAGTTAGAGACTATATGGATTCCTAATATGTTGATAGAAATAAGAGGGTAAATTTCGTTAGTTTTGAAGACAATAGGGCTATGAGGAGGAGAAGAAGATAAAGAGATAGCCAGAAACGCTGTCTTAAAGGCATTAAATTCAAATAAACTTTGAGTGCCCCACTGAGTTACCCTCTGCAAATCGGAGTTGAGAGTAGAAGAAAGAGTGAAGCGAGACTGATTATGTGTAGCATATCAAAGCTGTGAAGAAAAGGCATAGGAAAAATGAAAAGTAGAATCGTCGGCAAAGGCGTGAAGAAGAGAGGAAGATGGAGATTGCAGAGTGGAACACCACTGGTAACAGGGAATGGGCTAGGTATAGCATCATCAACAACTACAGATATAAAACGGTCAGAAAGAAATCTGGAAATAAAAAACAGAGAAAACAGGTAAAGCCATAGGCAGGGAGTTTGGCCAACAGACCCTTGTGCCAGACTCTGTCAAAAGTCTTTGAGATATCAAGGGTGACGACAAAGGATTCACCATAGTTCCTCAGAGAAGATGACCATACATGATTAAGATAGGACAGGAGGTCACCAGTGGATCTTGCCTTGCGGAATCCCTACTTATGATCGGAGATAAGTGAGTTAGAGTCTATGAGTTTCAAGAAGTAAGCATTGAGCAAAGTTTCGAAAACTTTAGCGATGGGAGTGTGTGTGCGCACGCACGCACACACACACACACACACACACACACACACACACACACACACACACACACACACACACAGAAGATCAGGGGATGGGGCCTCATTAAGATTGTTATACACAAATGCTGATGGATTAGCTGGTAAGGCAGTAGAATTAAAAGATAGGATTCACAACAGTAAGGCAGATATAGTAGCAATTACAGAGACTAAGTTGAGTGAGGACATAAACAGTGTCACAGTTTTTCCTAAGGGCTTCAGAATACTAAGGGTCGAAAGATCTGAGAGGACTGGTGGAGGGATAGCACTGCTCATAAGTGAGAGGATTCAAGTTGAAGAGATAAACTTGGCTATAGAAAGTGAGTTCAGGGAATTTCTTGTTGCTCGCATAAATACTGGGTCAGAGAGCATTATAATAACTGTTGAATACAACCCACCAAGGAACCAAAATAGGCTTGAAATTTATGAGGAAAGTCATATAGGTACGATTGAAGTCATAAACTCAGTTGTTAACATGGCGCGGGAGAAAAAATGTAGGATTTTGATTATGGGAGACTTTAATCATAAAGAGATAGATTGGATAAATCTTGACCCACACAGTGGTGAGGACTCCTTTGGGGCAAGATTCCTAGATTGCGTACAAGGGAATTTCCTACACCAACATGTAATGGAACCAACAAGAGCCAGGGGTGGGGATGAGCCATCACTACTTGATCTGGTGTTCACAGATAATGTGTTGGATATTGAAAATATTGAGTATGAACCACCAATTGGAAAGAGTGACCACTGTGTGTTGTTGATGGAGTATATCATTGAAGACATTCTTCCTGAGAGTAGAGGCACTGAGGACATGAGGAGGAACTATCAGAAAGGAGATTACATCAAAATGAATGAGCTTTTTGCAGTTATTGACTGGAGAACCTTATTTTACAACAAATCTGTACAAGAAATGTATGACATCTTTTGTGAGAAATATGGGAAGATTGTAGATTGCTGCATACCTGTCACCAAAGTAGGTGTAATTCATGCCAGAGAGAAATGGTTCGATAATGGGTGTAAAAGAGCTAAGGAGTGGAGAGACAAATGCTGGAAAAGGTATAGGAGGAGAAAAAACATAAATGCCTGGCAAACCTACAAAAGAGCAAGAAATGACTACCTAAGTAAAAGGAGAGAGGCAGAGAAAGATTATGAGAGGGACATCACCAGGAAGGCGAAAGAAAATCCCAAGCTTTTCCACAGCTTTATCAGAGGAAAACTGAAGGTAAAAGAACAGGTTTTAAGGCTAAAGAGAGCGGATGGAAGCATCACTGAGACGGACGAAGACATCTGCAAAGAATTGAACAAGGAGTTTCAGTCAGTATTTACAGTAGAAAATACCCCACCCCCTCAGATTGCAGTGATAGAAGCTCAAGGGCCGGTATTAGAGAACATCAACCTTACAGCCACAGAGGTATGCAAAGCGCTGATGGATTTAGATGTTCATAAAGCTACAGGTCCTGATGACATATCCCCTCATGTGCTTAAAAAATGCGCAAACACAATATCAGTGGCACTAAGTATCATATTTAAGGAGTCATTGGAGTCGGGGGAGATTCCAAGATGCTGGAAACAAGCAAATGTGATACCTATCTTCAAAAAGGGAAGGAGGGATACGGCTCTGAACTATAGACCAGTTTCCTTGACCAGCATAGTTTGCAAAGTTATGGAGAAACTACTAAGGAAACATATCTCTCTTCACTTGGAATCCTTCAACTTTTTGTCAGTGAGGCAACATGGCTTCAGAGAAGGAAGATCAACAGTAACAAACTTATTAGAATTTTATGATGAGGTAAGCCAAATCTTACAGGAAAGAGAGGGCTGGGCAGATTGCATATTCCTAGACTTCCAGAAAGCGTTTGACACTGTTCCACATGGGAGACTTATTAGGAAGCTGCAATCAATGGCTAGAATAGGTGGAAATGTCTTGGAATGGATAAAAACTTACTTAGAAGGAAGGGAACAGAGGGTTAGAGTAAGACACTCAGTGTCTGAATGGAGAAGAGTTAGTAGTGGAGTTCCACAGGGTTCAGTTTTAGGGCCACTTTTGTTCCTTGTATATGTAAATGACCTACCAGAGTCTGTAAATTCATTCATGAATATGTTTGCAGATGATGCAAAGATTGTGAAGAAAGTAAAAAACGAGAACAATGGTAGAGAACTTCAGGAGGATCTAAATAATCTGCATGAGTGGTCAGAAAAGTGGCTAATGAAATTCAATACCTCAAAATGTAAGGTAATGAGAATGGGTACAAGTGCAAGAAGGCCCAAGCTTGACTACTCGGTGGCTGGAGTACAACTTCAGGAGACAGAAAATGAGAGAGATCTAGGAGTAAACATATTGGCAGATTTGTCTCCAGAAATACATATAAATGGCGTAGTAAGGGCAGCATATGCATTCTTATCAAATGTAAGGGTAGCCTTCAGGCACATGGACAAGGAAATGTTCAGAAATATTTATGTAACCTATGTGAGGCCAAAACTCGAATATGCAGCCCCCTTTTGGAATCCGCACTTGAAAAAGCACATAGCTAAGCTTGAAAAAGTTCAAAGACATGCCACGAAACTGGTGCCAGAAATACGCAATCTCGGTTATGATGAGAGGCTGAGGGAATTAGACTTGCCATCACTCGAAGCTAGAAGAGTAAGGGGGGATATGGTGACAGTCTTTAAATTCCTTCATGGTTATGATAGAGTGGATAGGGATCGATATTTCGATATGGCTGGCTCTAGAACTAGAGGTCATAGTTTGAAGCTTCGGAAGAAAACTTGTTTGCAGGATGTAAGGAAATACTTTTTCAGTGTAAGAGTAGTTGATAATTGGAATTCGCTAAGCGAGGAGGTAGTTAATGCTACCTCAATCCATAGTTTTAAGGACAGGTATGATAAGTATCACTAAGTCTAAAAATGGAACCGATCAGGAGACGGGAAGATACGAGCTTTGGGCTCTTTCCCGTAAACACAATTAGGTAATCACAATTAGGTAATCACACACACACACACACACACACACACACACACACACACACACACACACACACACACACACAGATATATATATATATATATATATATATATATATATATATATATATATATATATATATATATATATATATATGTATGTATGTATGTATGTATGTATGTATGTATGTATGTATGTATGTATGTATGTATGTATGTATGTATGTATGTATGTATATGTATATGTATATGTATATGTATATGTATATGTATATGTATATGTATATGTATATGTATATGTATATATATATATATATATATATATATATATATATATATATATATATATATATATATATATATATATATATATATATATATATATATATATACATATATATATATATATATATATATATATATATATATATATATATATATATATATATATATATAAAAAATATATATATATATATATATATATATATATATATATATATATATATATATATATATATATATATATATATATATATATATATATATATATATATATATATATATATATATATATATATATATATATATATATGAATCATTTTTTACCCCGACCGGGACTCGAACCTAGGACTTATGATTACTAAGTCAAGGCGCTACCACTACATCACAGAAGGTTAAAAGAAATCCAACCTTATAGCTTATATCTGCTATACTTAGGAATGAACGCATTCTAACTGAATGCCACTATGTTCATATTACAGATTCCCCAACCTCACTCGTGGCTTCATTTTAGCATTTAATTCAATTCCCAATCTCATTCGGGCATGAAATATCAAATAAGTACATTACATATGTGAAAACATGAATCATTTTTTACCCCGACCGGGACTCGAACCTAGGACTTATGATTACTAAGTCAAGGCGCTACCACTACACCACAGAAGGTTAAAAAGAAATCCAACCTTATAGCTTATATCTGCTATACTTAGGAATGAACGCATTCTAACTGAATGCCACTATGTTCATATTACAGATTCCCCACCCTCACTCGTGGCTTCATTTTAGCATTTAATTCAATTCCCAATCTCATTCGAGCATGAAATATCAAATAAGCACATTACATATGTGAAAACATGAATCAATTTTTTTTACCCCAACCGGGACTCGAACCTAGGACTTATGATTACTAAGTCAAGGCGCTACCACTACACCACAGAAGGTTAAAAGGAATCCAACCTTATAGCTTATATCTGCTATACTTAGGAATGAACGCATTCTAACTGAATGCCACTATGTTCATATTACAGATTCCCCAACGTCACTCGTGGCTTCATTTTAGCATTTAATTCAATTCCCAATCTCATTCGGGCATGAAATATCAAATAAGCACATTACATATGTGAAAACATGAATCATTTTTTTACCCCGACCGGGAATCGAACCTAGGACTTATGATTACTAAGTCAAGGCGCTACCACTACACCACAAAAGGTTAAAAGGAATCCAATCTTATAGCTTATATCTGCTATACTTAGGAATGAACGCATTCTAACTGAATGCCACATTATTCATATTACAGATTCCCCAACCTCACTCGTGGCTTCATTTTAGCATTTAATTCAATTCCCAATCTCATTCGGGCATGAAATATCAAATAAGTACATTACATATGTGAAAACATGAATCATTTTTTTACCCCGACCGGGACTCGAACCTATTACTTATGATTGCTAAGTCAAGGCGCTACCATTACAACACAGAAGGTTAAAAGGAATCCAACCTTATAGCTTATATCTGCTATACTTAGGAATGAACGTATTTTAACTGAATGCCACTATGTTCATATTACAGATTCCCCAACCTCACTCGTGGCTTCATTGTAACCTTTAATTCAATTCCCAATCTCATTCGGGCATGAAATATCAAATAAGCACATTACATATTTGAAAACATGAATCATTTTTTACCCCGACCGGGACTTGAACCTAGGACTTATG
>JAXCGZ010015693.1:0-7500 GCA_037179515.1 Halocaridina rubra | reverse complement strand
TCGCTATTACGATCTATACTGGCAAGCAATAGTGAACCTACACATTAGTATGATAATATTTTAGACTTGCTTTGCTTACTAGTTTGTCTGTGATTGTTGGGTATTGAATGGCTCCCTCAGCTATATTATGTAGGCTCGCTATCTCTCGCCTATATACTAATGATGGTGTACAATAGTGGTTGATGCTTTCGTTTTTTTGTGTGCTGCTAGTGAGGGTGGTTGCGCTTTCTCTTGGACCATAGAAAGAACAAGGGTAGCTACATTACTAATTTTATTCCATTTGTGGATTGCAAGAAGTCTTAGAGTGTTTTTTTTTTTGTTTCCTACAGGTACTGATTCCTGGCATATAAAGATGAAACCGGTGACTGTCATAGCAGGCAAAGGAAACAAACGCCAACTCTTTACATGTACAAGTGACTATTCAAAATGTATTATCTGCAAGACTACAAGAGATGATCAGGGACCTCTGTATAACCTGAAGAGAGAGCTCACAAATTTCAAAAACGTTTTGTAAATAACGAGGTATGACATTTACAGCAGAGTGTGGGACGATCTGCAGAATCAGGACCAATTCCTTTAAAACGGACAGATATGTTGCAAAAAGTGCAACAGTAGATACACCCTCAAATGGACTTTGGGCAATCTAGTATCCACCAAATAGTTTAAAAGCAAAAAATGAGAAACATCAGGTGAATAGAAGGCAGGAGGAGATTAATGGACTTTAAGACAGTGTGTTTCCTGTGTGAAAGGGGACGCAATTTCAAAGGCGATACGACATTAACTTTAGTCAGTGCAGTTGACAAGCAGAAATCAATCCATAATAAGGCAAAGGAGTTGAGAGATGAGACAGTCCTTTTGAAAATTGAGGACCATGGTGATTATTTTCTTGACCTCATAGCTAACGGTTTCGGCTATCGCTTGAGGTGTATGAACAATTTCATGAGCAGAAGATGTAAAGCTTCAGATCAGACATGTAACAGTAAAGGACTCACTGAATATGACAAAATCTTCCACATGCTTGTTTCAGATATTTCATCTTGACTTCTTAGTAACAAGCATGTCTACCACCTTTATGGAACTTCTCTCACAACAGGGTGTAGTCAGTAAGAAATCCTACAGACAAATAGGTTGAAAAAGCATTTGTTGAAGTACTTTGGGTCTGACATTCAGGTCATAATATTAAGGGTAGAGATTACTATAATATGTGCATCTTCTTTGACCGTCAAAGAGCTCTGTGATGAATTAGTCTCTTCAGACTGAATTAATAGAGTGAGAGCTTTCAGATGATAAGGAAGAGGAGGTACTGCTCCCAAACTGTCAAACAGTTCATACCACATGGCATAGCACTTGAGGGCTGAAGTGAAAGTATTCGAAAAGGTAAGGTGTGCAATTCCTTTCAGTATTTAAATTGAAATATCATCTGAAGGTGTCTCTAGTCAAGTAATGGTCGACTTGTACAATCACTTGGCATGCTCCCTAACAGAGGGAGATGAGTGTCTCGGTGAAGATGGCAAAGTCCAGCTTACCAAAGATGATGACGAGAAGGTACTGAATTTAATGCAGGATATTTTAGGATGTCTTAGCATTAAGCCACTTCCTAAACACATTGGTGTTGCCGTACATATTCTGAAGCAAATATATAATAAAAGCCTTGCGACAATGATTAGCAAATTTGAACACTGCATCAGTTATCCCAATGCTCAGCGACACATCGAAACAGCTGCCAATGATGTTTCTGAATGAGAAGAAAGGGAAGGGTTGTTCATTCTAACAAACATCACACCAGACCACTTTACCCAGTACACATTGGATAATTTATTCTTTCATTCAGAGACAGAAGATGGTGGTAGTCTTGATGGTACAAAAATATAATTCATCAGTACTCATTTGAGGGAGAAGGAAGTGGGGAGGTAGTGTTCCTTTAGAAAACCAGGAAACTGATTATCAGTGAACCAGACAAATTCAGTTCAGTAAGTAGTAATCTGACAATGAAGGACAGATGCCAGACTAGGTCATGACGTGATATTGAACTTCCTCATGATGACAAGGTGGGTAAAAATGACAAAGACACTGGTAGGCTGACATTGAGCAGCTTCTTTGAATACAGTTCTGGGCAACATACAGAAAAAAATAAAGATTTGTTATGGGCCATTGCTTCCTCAAAACCCAATCAATGCAGATGTAGTCCAGACCTCATTGGAATACTTCATCTCCTTGAGTCTAAGACGTTGGATGTTTGTGACCAGGCGATATATGACATAGTAAAATGCTTGGATAGAAGGGAACCAGAAAAGTACAAAGATGTTATTGTCCAACTTGGCGGATTCCATATTGCCTAGAACTTCTTGGGATCTATTGGATTTCTTATGAAGGAGAGAGGCATAGAGGACATTCTGATTTCTAGTGGTATCTGTGGGCAAGGTAAAGCCAAGAGAGTCATAGCAGGAAAAGATTATTATGAGATGGTTTGTTATCAGTCATGATTGAGTGAGGCATTTTTCATGCTGAAATGGGAGGCATATGAGATATGGCTGTTGTTTGAGAAGAATGAGGAGACATTTTCCTTGCTTTCATCTCTGCTTGAAAGTCTTAGAAAGGCCTATGACAGTAAAGAGATGGTTGAATTGCTGCACTCATGGAGGAGGTCTTGAAATACCTAGAGTCACTGGAGTTACTTTTGGGAGATTTTGAGAAGGGATTAGGGGTGACAGCCCACCTTTGGAGCATGTACATAGACATGTCACTTATCCTAAGGTAGTACATCAATGCTGAGAGCGTTGGGCTGTGACAACAGCACTTACAATAGGTACAGAATATGTTACCCTAAACCATTGCTCCCAGCCATAGTAAGTACATGCCCTGCCTTCTGATCTACCTCAGTGAGATGCAAAAGCTTCCAGGAACAGCACCTGAAGTGCAATCGGACTTTGCTACTGGCAAATTCACAGTTCACCAGACTGCAGGACACTTCAATGGTGTGTGGACAGACCTTGCCCTTGAACAGACCTATGATAGGGAAGGCAAAACAAGTCTCCTTAACAGTATAACACAGTCTGAATCAGCACGAGAGTACATTAAGGCTCTACCATTCATGACTTCTGTCTCTGAAACTGTAAAACAGATGGCACACATGGCCTCGCTGTAATCTGACCACCACAAGAAGCTGAGGAAAGACGACATGGAAGAAGTGTTGCAGATCAAATGCACTGTGGAAGAGAAGATACAAAGCCCATTCAGTCCTAGACTTGCAACAGATAAACTAATGAACATATCCATAGGTCAGATTCTTGCAGCAAGTACACTGTTAGATGCTAAATGTCTAGACTTGGAGGCAATTGATGCTGCCACAACGACGAATGAAGACAAAAAACTGTCCAACCAAAGACAGAAGTATTCACCACACATCTGAAGGAAAGGAAGAAAAAGATGGACACTGGAGCAAGTTATTAGCGATAAGAATGCAGTGATAAGGGCACTTTGTTTCGCACAGGACCTGAGTGATGAGGCATGGACAGAGGCATTTAGTTACGAATGGCTTGAGTACCCTCCCTCGTTGCTTGAGCCAGAGAAGAATGGATTTTCCATACGAAAAGCTTGTAAGTCCTGCCATCTATCTGCTCTACATGCAGCGGTTGCCCACTCTTGGGAACCGTTAATGGAGATGCCTCCATCTGCTTCTGATGCGGTTTATGGAGTCGATGCAATGGCATTCATTCAGTGGCTCATCACACTTGGTTCGAGTACATTTGGCCAACTTCAGGAAAGACACAGGAACAAACTTCTGAATATGAAGCTAAAACATTGCACTGAAGCACATTTTGTGGGCGGTCAATATGATTTTGGGTTAAAGAGTATAAAAGGGGATGAACACCAGTATGTTCCAGTGGACGGTATTAAAATCTCTGATTGGAAAACATTCCTGTCACTTCCACGTTCCCAGGAGCCTTTGTCAGATCAGCTTATACAAGCAAGTTTCACTCAGCAATCCAGTGCTTCTTCCACATGATGAGTATGGCAGGAGTGTGGATGGTGACAGTTTTTTCCTGTCATGAAGAACCAGCCATCAAAACCATCTGCCACAAAGTTGGTGTACTGCAAATGCAAGAAGAAATCAAACTGCCTGAGGATTGCCCTTGTGCAAAAGCTGGAGTACCATGCAACATTGCATGTCCCTGCAATGGCGACAGAGAAAACTGTGGATATCTTCTGACTGATGACAGTGATGATGGTGAATAAATAGAGCGAATGACACTTTTTCAGACAGTAATTGGTGTGACTTGACGTTTTAGAGCATGTTTAAGAGTATCGTGCAAATAGGTAGTATGGATGTCCGATTTCAATGCTTTCTTGAATGTATATAAATCTCAAGTGACCAAGATGCCAGTAAGTTAAGTTCAGTTGGGGGATTCCTTTCCTTAAAACCATCAGAGGGGCACAAACAATATATTTTAGGTGCAAAAGTTTGAATATATTGAGCATGAAGTAGGAAAAATATGATTTTATTTAATAGAGGAGCTAGATTTTCAGCTTAACCTACTTTATGTGAACTTTTGACCTCCACTGACCTCATGGAGTCCAATCATGTAGAACATGAATAATTTTTTTTTATGTAAAAAACTGTCCTTATGAAAAAAAGGATGAGTGGTAAATTGTCGCACTCATCTCTGTATTATGGGATATATGGTCAATTGAATTTCCCCTACTCCAAAATTTTTTGCTTTTTCCAGTTGACGCACAATGTTTGAGAAACGTCCCTACAGAATTCGCACAATCCAAGCTACCTTGCTAAAGTCACTTTCCTGGTGGCTAACACTCACACAGACATGATCTAGTAGTCAAATATTTTATAGCAAGAGTGTCACTTAAAAATCAAATTTTGATGTCTCGGATCCCAGACTACCCTCTAGAGAGTTCAAACATTGAGAGAGAGATATTTTACAGACATACTCATGTGTACCAATTTCACCTTAGAATACTGGAACTTCATGTGCTTCAAAAGGAAAAAAAAAATATACCAATAAAATCTTATTTCTGATCTGCAAGAAACTTTTAGTAATTGAATTATTGGCTGATAGATAATAAAATAAGTGCAACGAAAATGAAAAAAAATGAAAAAAGATAAAACCCTTTTTTAAATTTTAGTCACGTATGCAAGTTTTTATCGCTCCCAATTTTCTCCGTCCTCAGTAAGGGATCCACTGCACTTTTAGAAGACCCAATTTGGCTAGTCTTAGAATTCTTCATTAACTATTGTCTCGTAATAATGGAATCAATAGTCATATCTCATTCTATTTTTGCACATTAGCTACAAAAAAAAATGCTACCAATGAATATCAGTAGAAACCTTTTTTAGAAAAATATGTACAGATATGCATATCTTTCTATTATTTTCTTACTTTACTATTTGGAATAACATCATTGGAAAAGGCCGCTGCTTATGCCTCAATGTAAATTGAATATGTATTTCGAACAGTTAAATCCAATATTATTTTTCATCAAGGCAGAAACTAATGCGAATTACGCTTTCTCTTTTGAACAAAAAAAAAATAATGAATAAGAAAAAAGTATACTTATAAAAGACAAAATTAGCTTTCATGGATCAGTATTTATGAGGGACAAATCGAATCATGTACTTCTCTTTTCTGAAAAAAGTTACTGATTTTTGACCTCACCAAGGTCTGGAATTAAAAAATTAAAAAAAGAAAATGGAGCATTTGCCTTTCATTGTATGTCAGAGGAAGCTACAAGATGTGACAGCCTTAGTAAATATAATCCCACTTCATTAACAAAATTAAACTGCATTACATTCGCTCGCTCGCGCTCTCCTCTCTCATTATGTATCTCTCTGTTACCCTCACATTTTGAAACATGGCCTTCTTTATTTATCATAACAAAGAAGATTATCATAAATATTTTAGTAATTTTAGAAATGTTTTACTTGGCTACTTTATACAAGTATATAATGACACTCTAAAAATCTTGAATCCGCCTTCATACAGTTAACACCTAATTGTAACTTTAAATTAATAAGGAAAAAATTTCCAAAGATCTATAGCTGAAAAAAAATAATCCAAATTAGATTAAGAACGATATGATCCCCTTGGAAGGTAATTGATTTAAACATAATTAAGTTTCATTGCCGTCTTATTGAATCTATTGTTCCACTCTCAACGTTTTCTTACATTCTGATTTTGTTGTTTTATTTAGTTGCTCTGAAAATGAGCAGAGCAACTAAATATATACAGGAGGGAAGGCTTAGATGGTATGGACACTTGTTACGTCGGGACGAACATCATGTTGGAAGACATAAGATGGAGATGGAAGTTCGGGGTAGAAAGAGGAGATGAAGACCAAGAAAAAGATGGCGTGATTGTATAGTGGAAGACATGCAATGGAAGGATAATGATGAAAATGAAGCACAAAACAGAAATAGATGGAGACGACTCATTCGTAACGGCGACCCTATATAAAAATGAGGTAAAGTTTAGAAGAAGAAGAATTTAGTTGCTCTGAAATTGGACTTAAATATATTCTGAAAGACTTCAGTACACCATCGCTACATTTATTTTGTAGCTAACCTCTATTCATATATATATATATATATATATATATATATATATATATATATATATATATATATATATATATATATATATATATATATATATATATATATATATATATATATATATATATATATATATATATATATTACTTGTGCGACACCTGGATAGGTAAGGAAAACTGCCCATATTAATAAGGCACTGGCACGATGAAAACATTAAGATGAAGGAAAGAAAAATGTTAAGGACAAGGCAGGGATGAAGTAATGATACACAAAGGAAAAGGACAGGCTGAAAGAATAGTCGAAGTACTGAGGACCTAGAGATTTGGCAGGATTAATCCCTTAGGTGACGATAGATCCGCTTTTTGAAGAAAGATAGGCTATAAGATTTAGGATTGACTGAAGAAGGAGAGAGTTCTAGAGTCTAGAGGTAGATGTGAAGAAGCAGTAGCTGCACAGCCCAATCCGTGAGCTACAAATCTCCACACAGTGCTTGTAAGACAGTGCTGCTTGGTGAGTGTTACATGGCTTGAGTAATGGGGGAGGGATGCAACTCGCCAACTCATCAGATCAGATCAGTGATTGAAGTAATATTGAGAGAAAAGAGAAGGGACGATACCTTACAGCGAAGTGAAAGAGAATTCATATTTGAAGTAAGAGGAGGGACATTAATGAATCTGACTGTCTTAGATTCAGCCCTATTAAGGAGATAAGTATTAGAAGAAGCACCCCAGATGTGCGAGCAGTATTCTAAGCAGGGAAGTATAGGATATTTATAAACTTGAAGTAACTGTAAAAAGGAAAAGTGATAAAAATGAAACAGAACCCCCATTCATAAAATATTGAAGGAATTAAGAGGGTAAGCTTCATCAGTTTTGAAGATAATAAGGCTATCAGAAAGAGGAGATACAAAGATAACCAGATACTGTGTCTTG
>JAXCGZ010015692.1:40000-42500 GCA_037179515.1 Halocaridina rubra | reverse complement strand
AAGGTGTCTAAGGTATTGGCATTTACTATCATACTAGGAAGCTTGTTCCATGCATCAGCTACTCTATTACCAAACCAATTTTTACCAATTTCCCTTCTGAACCTAAATTTATCAAGCTTAAATCCATTATTACGAGTTCTGGTTTGATCATGAATTTTTAAAACTTTATTAATATCTCCCTTGTTAATCCCTTTAAACCATTTATACACTTCAATCATATCCCCCCTAACTCTTCGCCTCTCTAGAGAATGTAGATTAAGTTTTTTTAATCTGTCCTCATATGGTAGATTTCTGATATTGTGTATCATCTTGGTCATTCTTCGTTGCACTCTCTCCAAGGATTCAATTTCCATTCTATAATAGGGTGACCAGAATTGCACAGCATAATCTAAATGGGGCCTAACTAATGCAAGATAGAGCTGCAAAATAACTTTTTCCGTCCTATTGCTGACGCTTCTTGAGATAAATCCTAAAATTCTGTTTGCTTTATTTCTGACTGCTGTGCATTGCTCTCTTGGCTTAAGACTACTACTCACAAGAACTCCCAAATCCCTTTCACACTGAGAACTCATGATTTCATGGTTATTTAGCTTATAACTAGTATTGTCTTTTATAGTACCCATTTTAACTACTTTACATTTTTCAACATTAAATTCCATTTGCCATTTGTCCGACCATTCAGATAATCTATTTAGATCTTCCTGTAAAGCATGAATGTCTTCTTTTCCATTTATAGTTCTACCTATTTTAGTGTCGTCTGCGAATTTACTTAGGTTACTACTGATATCCGAATCCAGATCATTTAGATATACGATGAATAATAGAGGACCCAGTACCGAGCCTTGTGGTACCCCGCTTGTAACCGAGCCCCACTCTGATTTCTCTCCATTTATGCAAACCCTCTGTTTTCTGTCTTTTAACCATTGTTTGATCCATCTGAGCACAGCTCCTCCTATACCATGAGCTTCCAGCTTTTTAACTAATCTTTTGTGAGGAACTCTATCAAAAGCTTTGCTAAAATCTAGATATATTGTATCATATTCTTTGCCACAATCTACTGCCTCGTAAACTTCTGAATAAAAAGACAGTAAGTTTGTAAGGCACGAAAAACCCTTAAGAAACCCGTGTTGTGAAAGTTTTATCAGTCTGTGTAATTCTAGATGTGCCCTTATTTTATTTGCAATTATGGATTCTAGAATCTTACCCACTGTTGACGTTAAACTTACCGGCCTATAATTATTCTTTTTAACACGTTCTCCTTTTTTAAATATTGGTACCACATCTGCCAATTTCCACTCCATGGGTACCGATCCTAATTTTATTGAATTATTAAATAATGCAGTTAGAGGACAACTAAGCTCTTCCTTGCATTCCTTTAATATTCTAGCATATATTCCATCAGGTCCCGGAGATTTATGAGCCTTTAATTTATCTATTTCTTTTATTACCTCCTCTCTCGTAATATTTATTGAACTAAGTATATTATCGGGACTGTCTCTGTAAATGGATTCTACTTCCGGAATATTTTCCAAGTTTTCATTTGTAAATACAGATAAGAAATAATCATTTAAACATGTACACATCACTTTATCGTCATCTGTGATATGGCCATTGACTACTTCAATTGGTCCGACTTTTTCCTTAAATTTTGTTTGATAATGTTGATAAAACCCTTTAGGATTTTCTTTAGCTTCTCCTGCTATTCGAACTTCGTATTTTCTTTTCGACTCTCTAACTATCTTTTTAACTTCCCTGTTTAACTGTATATATTGCTGCCTCACCTGCTCTTCACCTCTTTTTAGTTTCCTGTATATTCCTCTTTTAATACCTATAAGATTCTTTATTCTATTGTTCATCCATTTAGGGTCATTTTTTCTTGATCTGCAATGTTTCATGGGAATATAGTCTCTCTGACTATTCTTAAGAGTCATGACAAAATTGTTATATTCCTCATCCAAATTTATATTAACTGACGGGCTGCTGTTCTTTCCTGTGAGAGAATTTAATGTATTGATCTTATCTTGTGATAATCCTTGGCATGTGGTACCCAAATTTCGGGGTAATCCGCTACCTGCGACCTGACCTGCTGGATTAACTACCCACATCTGTACCCCAGAAATCCCTTCCCATACCTCATTAGATAATTTAGTTTTTAAGCCCTCAAAATCTCCTGCTCTAAAGTTTGGAACAATATTCTTATTTTCCTTTATAGTTTCCTTGAAAATTATGTTAAATCTAATGGAATCATGGTCACTGTTGCCCAATTTTTCACCAACTTCTAAATTTGTAACCATATTCTCTCTATTACTAAGAACTAAATCTAGTGTATTCACCCCCCGTGTTGCTTCATGTACATGCTGAGAAAGGAAATTGTCTTCTACTACTTCCAAAAACTCCTTAGAGCTACTATCACCTGTTATGGTTTCCCAGTTAATATGTCTAAAATTAAAATCGCCTACAATGCAAACTCTATTTGACCTGCTCACTTTAGAAATTTCAT
>JAXCGZ010015692.1:12500-32500 GCA_037179515.1 Halocaridina rubra | reverse complement strand
TGTGAATAAAGAAGCATAGTAGAGATATATTTCTCTTTGACCAGAAAGCTCTTATCGATAGCAGTGGTGTGCATTATTTTGAACGCAATTTATTCAACATGTATTGTCTACAATGTTTAGCTTTTGTTTTATTTAAGTAAATATAACAGCCCTGTCATACATAATCGAATTGCTATTGAAGTAAAAAAATAATTTTATTATGCTAGCTCACCGCCCCCCTCAATTCCCCGAAGAACTTGGTGCACCCTTTATCAAGCCCAGCACCCCCCCCCCCCCGGGACGCCATCGCCCAGGTTAAGAACCACTGCTCTAATGCATAGCTTCGACTTGCGTCTGAGGCAAGATTTATGTATTCCAGAGAGATTTTCGCTTTGAAAAGTTTATGCAAAGTAGAATTTCAGAAACAAAAACCTAGCGATAAATGCCTTATAAACTGAATAATATTGATGAAAGCAATGAATATAGATAAATATCATACAAATATTCAGACAGATATATTAAAATAAAGGCACCGAAGGTACCAAACACACAGAATAGGGAACCAAACATAATCAAACAGAAACAAACAAATGAAACAGCCAAATATGAAAGGTACTTACCATATAAAATAACAATACTACTAATTTATATAAAACAAATTATGCAACCAAGAAATATATTGCATTACACATATACAGAGCACTGATGATAAAAAGCATACAAACAACAAACGCAAACAAGCTGTTGTACTGGATACCAGACAAGTAATGAACTACAAAGCATTTTGAATTATGGAAACATAACTTTTTGAGTTGATAGTCGAGCAATGAATAGAACATGCTTCAAACTAACAGAAGATTACTTGCATATGCAAAAGGGAAATTCAAGTTATAGGTCATAAGGTCATTAAATGCAAAAATTATGCTTTGGAATAGGATACTGAAACAACGAGGCAACCTATGAGTAGAAAAGAGAGAGAGAGAGAGAGAGAGAGAGAGAGAGAGAGAGAGAGAGAGAGAGAGAGAGAGAGAGAGAGAGAGAGAGAGAGAGAGAGAGAGAGAGAGAGAGAGAGAGAGAGAGAGAGAGAGAGAGAGAGAGAGAGAGAGAGAGAGAGAGAGAGAGAGAGAGAGAGAGAGAGAGGAACCTAATCTTGAAAAAATGTAAAAAAAAAAAGATTTGTTTTCTTAGGTTTGCCCAAAGGAGAATATCAAGGAAGTTCTTGAGAGAGAGCCCTCTGTATGCTTTGGCCAAGCAAAATAGTCTACACGTTTTGTTCTCATTCTTTCTTAAAAGCCTGGAGGTCTTTGGCTAAACCAAACACAACCCACCGCACGCTCTGTATGCTAATGGAACATGTAAAGTGATACACTGTTAAGGGCAGTAAACAGAACATAACAATACCTCACTGCATAGATGAGGATTTGCTTTGAGGAAGATATTGGAGAATAATAATAATAATAATAATAATAATAATAATAATAATAATAATAATAATAATAAGAATAATAATAATTATAATAATTATAATAATAATGATGATAATAATAATAAAAATAAAAATAATAATAATAATAATAATAATAATAATAATAATAATAATAATAAAAATAATAATAATAATAATAATAATAATAATAATAATAATAATAATAATAATAATAATAATAATAATAATAATAATAGTAATAAGAATAATAATAATAATAGTAATAATAATAATAATAATAAAAATAAAAACAACAATTACATGAATTCTTTTTATATATATAATTCGGCTTGCTTATCTATTTCTTATTCTATGCACTTTATAAAATAAATGACGTATTTGGTCCCAAGCAATTCTGCAATTTTTTCCATCTCAGTTGTTCTTTTTTCCTCGCTACATTTTACTTACTCTCTCCAATCTCTCTCTTTAGTCTTTCTTTTAAGAGTAAAGAATTTAAATGATTCCGAGTTGCTTGTTAACAAATACTTATGTTGTGGAGAGATACAATTATATCATGTCGACCTCGAAGCTGAATTTGCTAAGCTCGGTTTACACAAAATTTGGGTTTCTTTAATATTTTAAAGACCTCTGTGGACCCTTGAAGAACACACACATCAAAGAAAAACAAATTCATAAACATCTTGATTCGGGGAAATGCCTAGAGACCTTAAGAGGAAGGAAGCTAGGCATTTATGATGCAAAAATATGTTTTTTTTTTATAAGTACAGATGAAGGAATATGCACGTGTGTACGAATGACAATACCCACTAAAGATATCAATCTATTTAAATATCTTCATATCAGTGATAGTTGTTTTTTTATCTTGGAGATCTTGATTTCTGGACATGAATGTTTTTATGCGTGTTAAGCCTTCAATCTACTGGACGGTCAGAGTTAAAAAAAAAATCATTATTCAGATATTTTGAGTGCTCAGTAACGGGTAAACCAAATTTATTTCTCATATATAATTTCGAATCATAGACATGAACCCTGGTAGTACACTCAGCATATGCCCTAATTCAAACCAAATTCTCACTGTCTATTATTAAAAGGATAATATTGATCAAATTATACAAACCAAACTGTTAAGCTCTGAATGATTATATACTAAGGATATAATTCATTTATTCTGAGAACTATGAAACAAAGTAATTTTTTTTTTAATTTTCCCATAGTTTATCGATTCTAAATGAAATTTAAGGTTATATGTGGTCAAGAAAATGCAGACTTTAGAAGAGGTAGCAAGGAAAAAGGTATGGCATTTTATAAAAGAAGAAAACGCTGGTGATAACAGTGGAATGTAGAATATTAAATAGGGCAGGAAAACACGTAAAATGAGTTTTTTTTATATATTTAATGAAAAGTGGAGGCCAACAGAATCATTTTTATTACACACGACTTTTTGCAATTTTGAAGCTTGCCCAAGGAAATAAACTGCATATAAAAGAGATACGATATGAAAGCAATTTCTTAGTGAAGCTTCCAATAAGTAAATATAAAAAGTCTGTTAATTTATTATTATGTACCCTGTATGTGTGTCTTATTTAGCCACTAGCCATTTCATAAGATCATGAAAACTTACTCTACTCTCTATATACAGGATTAAAACTAAAAATTATCATTTCAGAAAAAAAATTATTATTTAAAATTTTTGACTTTTAGCCTCATATAAGCTCAAATGAAAATAAGTGTAAATATGCAATGTTCCTGAGACACATAATCTTCAAAACTCCGTGAAACTATTTATAAGATAAATATGTTATTGGAAAAGGTTCACATTGATGAGAAACTTTACCAATGGGAAAGTTGTACATTCAAAAATATTCTTTCAACTCCAATTAGAAGTAAATTCAAAGGTAGATGTCGCTTGAATTTTTCATAATGGAAATAAAATGCTTCATGGCTTACAAGCGTTGGGTGAGAGATTGGGAGTGGAAGAAAGGAAACTTTGAGACCATGGCACATAACCAAGGCGACATTAACAGAAATAAAAAAAAATAAGAAAGGTGTTATATAAAATTTAATTTCAAGCATGTGCTTGCACGTATGAACACGCACACACATGAGCGTCATATGTAAAGCTGATGAAAACACATTCAATTTTCAACATAAATACTCGCTTAAAACACTTTGTTTTATTTGTCGTTACGTAAGGAACTCTTGGATGGGTAAATTTGCGTTTATCAAAATCTAATCTTCGTAACTTTTTCGTGTACTTTCTGAGTTTGCTGTTTTGCTAGAACTAGCACACAAAAGTTCCAATGGAGAAAATTCATGTAAGCTAAATTCACTTTGCTACCCGGGATGAGATAGGTAGTCTAATGTATACTGAAGCAATGCTGCCCATATTACTAAATACAATTAATTTCTAAATTATCGAGAAACTACCTAATTAAGAGAAAAGCTATATGTGATTAAAGAAATCTTGATTGTGAAACAAATCTTACCTGGTATTTGTCTCTAATTATATTACCCTTACCTAGAAGCAACGATGATGCATTTCACACAACATGAGATATAGAGAGCTTAAGAAATTTTAATACCTCCCATTTCATCGTAATTCAATTTTTGCGCAATGATATGAGCAATGGAATTAGTAAATGAATGAGGACATTTCAGATCGAAGACGTATAAAATAATTTCCTCACCACAGCTTATATATAGCATAATGGGAAATGAAACAATTCAGTTTATCGTACATAATTATTTGTCATGTCTTTCTATCAGTTTGGAATCAATTAAAAATGTTTGAAAACTACACCTACCTTAAAGAGAGAGGTTTCCCAAATGGAAGGGAAAATTATCTTGAACACTTGAATGCGGGTCTTAAGATCACACAAGCATAAAATCATGCATTGATAAAAAAAAAATCAATTACAAATAAAAAATTACTTTATAAAACTACGTGTGATTGACCGATAATCTTCAATACAACCTAAGAATAGTTTGAGAGATTATATTTGGGTGCTTTCTGGAGGGTAGAGCATTTTCTAGGTCAAATATTATAAGGTAACTAGTTAGATCCAGATAAACATCATTGACACTGAACATCTTATATATTCAGACTTATATAGTATGCTAATACTTTAGTTTATTGACTGAGTCAGGTCCGATTTCTTAAACAGTGCAAACCTTGGATACCATATTGTTAGTTAGCTAGGCACACACAAATGGATGTTATAAACGCATCTGACGCGGTTTTCCTTACAAGTTGGATGTAAATGTAGTTTCCCTAAAGAGTCCCAAAGCTTCAAGTACAAATTGCTCCTAGAACTATAGCGTTAACGCTGTAAAAATATCGTCGTTCATGCCCGATTTCTTAAACAGTGTAAACCTAGGACACCATAATGGTAGTTAGCTAGACACACACACATGGATTTCATAAACGCATCTGACGCGGTTCTGTGCATGGCTAGGATTCCGTACGGGATGCTAGCCATACACAGAACCCCGTCAGATTGCGTTTATGAAATCCATTTGTGTCTAGTTAACTAACATTATGGTGTCCTAGGTTTACATTGTTTAAGAAATCGGGCATGAACGACGATATTTTTACAGCGTTAACGATATAGTTCTAGGAGCAACTTATACTTGAAGCTTTGGGACTCTTTAGGGAAACTACATTTACATCCAACTTGTAAGGAAACAGTTCAGCAATAGCTCTTATCAATAAATCTTGCTATTTCACCTTCTGTTTCTATATATGTATGATAATTATAATTAGACACATTTGGAGAGAAATAATTATGCTTTTCAACAGTGTAATAGCAAGTCAAAAACTCCATTACCTAGAAGAAAATATACTATTGATATCTTTTGATTTATGTGATCCTATAGGTAACAGTCATGGAAATATAAAGAGTGCAACTAAACTTTGTTTCTAGTTTAAATTTTAACTGTTAATGTAACACAGAAAAATATTTACTAATAACCACTTAATATTTCAACTATTTTGAGGGGTGTATATAGTATCCATTTGGCCAATGGCTGACTATAATATAAGAAAATTCAAAGGATAAAAAATAGGATTTTCATTTCTTAAGAGCAATTTCTTTTTTCTCAGGTGTATGACAAGTTGAAAGGGGCTATATATAATAATTTTTGCCCTTTTGATTTATAGTGTCATATGAAAGTATCTTGGATGTCTACAAGCACAAGTCCATGCCTGAACTCAGTTATAAAGGAACTTTATTTTGAGGCTTTGGAAAGCTAAACTCTCCTATTTCAGTACCAAATGTACATTGTCATTTTATATTAGAATAAAATTACTACAAAATTAATCGCTTTCATACCCATCGCACGATAACATCCATATCACCTTATATGTAAAGAAAGTATTGTTTGAGTTTGTTACGAAAAGAATATTATCAAAGGATAATGACATTGTTAGGCTAACCTCCGACATCTGAGAAAATGAAAATGGATCTCAAATAATGCGTTGGCTCAGGGATGATACGTTCGAACAAATGTGGATTTCGAAACGTGTCACATATTGAAAGAAAATTATATATATATATATATATATATATATATATATATATATATATATATATATATATATATATATATATATATATATATATATATATGTGTGTGTGTGTGTGTGTGTATGTGTGTGATTACCTAATTGTGTTTACGGGAAAGAGCCCAAAGCTCGTATCTTCCCGTCTCCTGATCGGTTCCATTTTAGACTTAGTGATACTTATCGTTCCTGTCCTTAAAACTATGGATTGAGATAGCATTAACTACCACCTCGCTTAGCCAATTCCAATTATCAACTACTCTTACACTGAAAAAGTATTTCCTTACATCCTGCAAAGAAGTTTTCTTACGAAGCTTCAAACTATGACCTGTGTGTGTGTGTGTGTGTGTGTGTGTGTGTGTAGTGTGTGTGTGTGTGTGTGTGTGTGTGTGTGTGTGTGTGTGTGTGTGTGTGTGTGTGTGTGTGTGCATGAGAGAGAGAGTATGTTGCTTTAGAATGATAAAACAGTAAAATGATTTTTTTTTTATTAAAACGTAAGCTGTTGGGTGCTAAATTTTACCCTTGTTAAAACTCAAACTTCAGAAGATACTCCTCCACTGGAGATCCCACACACACACACACACACACACACACACACACATATATATATATATATATATATATATATATATATATATATATATATATATATATATATATATATATATATGAAGTTGCTATTATACGTACAACACCACTATCCTCTACTTTTTATTTGTCAAAGATAGGCTCTAGAAAGGAGGAAGTGCAAAGTGGGAGGGATGCTTTTGAGATTTCACAAAGCGAAAAACTTACTTTCGACAGAACTTACTGTTTGCGTATTCTAAAAATCTTGTAATGTACCCAGAGTATGATGACAATAAGCTTCTATATGATGCATAACTATTAAACTGACCTGTATTTACTACATATAAGACTACATGAGAAAGTTACAAAAATCAATGGCAGGAAAAATTTATGTTTTGACATGATTCACCTTTCCAGTTAGGATAGCTAAAGCCATTTGAATAGAAAACATTGACTATTAGATTATAAGCAAATTTTCCATTCATTTGTATTTTGTATTTTATTCTATCCTTACTAAAAGAACGTGCGCATAACGTTATGTTTACTTAATATAATCAATTACTCTCTTAGTTGTAACTTCACTTAAACCATAGAAATAGTAACGAATCTCGAATAACTTCAATATTCTTAACATTTCTCCACATTCACTTAAGTTGATGATCATGGTAGGCTAAAAGTGGCTACACATTTTTAAAGTAAAAGATTGAAGCGCTGTTTTTTTTTCAAATAGCCAACATGGAAAATGTGATAAAGTTAATTATACGTTCTAAAATATGCTAAAATCACTGGAGTTTCTTTGACTCTGTCTCTTAACTGCCAAAATGAGAGATAGCAATTGATTATTCTATAAATTAGGAATGTAGTAGTGACCTTTCTCTTGAAACCAATGACAACGACTATGATTATAGATGTGGGTATTTGGGAGAGAGAATTCTTTTTCCCAAAAACCCACATCTATGATCATAATCGTTGTCACTATTTTCACGAGAAAGGTCACTACTACGGTCCTGATTTATAGAATAATCAGATAATATCTCTCATTTTAGCAGTTAAGAGACAGAGTCATAGATAATAATTCTGCGGGATCCCTACATTAGGTATTAAAGTTTTTTTTTCTCTCCGATATATATGACACTACAAAGGTTTTAATATATTCTATAATATATCAACAGCCATAAACACAGTTATCAATTATTTTCCAAAATGTTCTCATAAGAAAGCATATTCGTTTTATAAAATAGCCATAATTTGGAACATAATTTTTTTTATCAAAAATGTTTAAAAGAATGCATGTGGTTATAAATAATTTATAGATTCAACAATGATTACAGATATTCTTTCTCACATTATTGATAGTGGTTATTCATTCGACAGTTGCTAAACTCATTACAGTATGTATACAAACTCTAAAATACACACAAGACAGAATTAAACTATCATTTCCTTAAAAAATCCACAGCAAATGCACAAACTGAAATAAGTCCTCTGGCGTGAGGTCTGAATAAAATAAAATCAGTCAATTATTTTTTTCCTGAGATAATTGTAAGAAAAAAAAAGGACCCTAAACGAAGAAAATTCATGTTTGTGACATTCGTTCATTCGCCTTCACTTCCAGAAATGAAGAGGGTTGCAATTCCTGAGTTTTAAGACTTTGCAAATGGGTGTATATGTGTGTCTGTGGACTTTTTCTTTCATTCCTCAGGACAATGCGAAGAGCCAAGACAGAAAAGAAAAGACAATTTGTAATGTCGTTTTGCCACATCCGCTTTTTGCTAAAAGGAATTTTCTGCGTGTGTGTGTCCGCGCGCTTTTTTTTTATGTATTAAATCTTTGAGTTTTATGAGTTTTTTTTGTGTTTGCTTTGTGACTTATCATCAACCAAATATATACATATACTCCACAATTTTTATTGTTTTTCTCTGCAATTTTACATTTTACATTTTACATTTTACATTTTCTTTGTGTTCATCTGTTGCCTCTTTTTCCTTTATTCTGCTTTTGTGATTATTTCCTTCTTTGTAGTTCCTTTTCAATCTATTTGCTCTTCATTTTGCTACTCCGTTTCCCTTAACTTCTGGATTTCTTTTTATTGTAATATTGGATAGTACTTTATCTACATGATTGAAATTTACAGCCTTAATATTTTCAGCATACTCAGCCTAATAATTAGCACAATACACACAAATTCACTCATCTTCTTCATTGGCTATAGTAATTTTATTACTTTATGTCTTTCGCTGGATTTATATTTTTCATTATAACATATTCTTCCAAGTGTTTAAAATAAATAAATATATCATTTCTATGCAAGAAGTCATTCTTATGAGTTTTAGAAATGTCTAGCATATTTGTCACATTTTTACTGTTTTCTAAATAGCACTATATAGTTTCTCCTCGCTTTGTTAATCTAGTGTATACTAAAAAAAACTCTACACGCTTGAAAAACAAATTGTCTCGTATGTTAACAAGATATATATATATATATATATATATATATATATATATATATATATATATATATATATATATATATATATATATATATATATAGAGAGAGAGAGAGAGAGAGAGAGAGAGAGAGAGAGAGAGAGAGAGAGAGAGAGAGAGAGAGAGAGAGAGAGAGAGAGAGAGAGAGAGATACAGTATATATATATATATATATATATATATATATATATATATATATATATATATATATATATATATATATATATATATATATATATATATATATATATATAATATATATATATATATATATATATATATATATATATATATATATATATATATATATATATATATATATATATATATATATATATATATATATATATATATATATATATATGAATGTTCTGAGATGGTTTGGCCATGTGGAAAGGATGGATGATGAAAGGCTGCTGAAAAAGGTGATGAATGCGAGAGTTGATAGGAGAAATGCTAGAGGGAGGCCTAGGTTTGGATGGATGGATGGAGTAAGGAGAGCCCTGAATGATAGGAGGATGGATGTGAGGGAAGCAAGCGAGCGTGCTAGGAATAGGAATGAGTGGCGAGCGATTGTGACGCGGCTCTGATGGGCATCTGCTGTTACCACGGGGCTGCATCTTACAGAGGTAGCCCTGTGGTAGGGGCAGTAGGAGGAGCTGGCAGTTGTGAAGCGACACAGGTTGTGGAAGAGCCGGGAGGATGGGCTGTGGCACTCCAGCAGTACCATCTGAACGGTCGCTAGCTCCCTCGTCATTGCCCATAGAGCAAAGTAATCCCCCTATTTGTTTTCCTTTCTTGATGTCGGCTACCCCCCAATTAAAGGGGGAAACAGCCAAGGTAAATAAATGAAAAAAAAAAATAAATAAAAAAAAAAAAAAAATATATATATATATATATATATATATATATATATATATATATATATATATATATATATATATATATATATATATATATATATATATATATATATATAGAGAGAGAGAGAGAGAGAGAGAGAGAGAGAGAGAGAGAGAGAGAGAGAGAGAGAGAGAGAGAGAGAGAGAGAGAGAGAGAAACCTAACCGCAAATTGTTACAAGCCAAGTAAGGCTACAGTAGTGCAGTAATTCTTCGAGTAAGTTTGATGCAGTACGCCAATACAGCTAAAGTCTTTCGTAAAGACTATCCCAATTACTAATATTTGGATTGCGCATAGGAGGGAGTATGGTGCCCTTTCTCTTGCATAATAGGATGGAATCAGGAAATGTATCATTTAAGGGATATTTAGGGGGATACAAAAGTTTATGAACATAACGACTGGCTCCTACTCTGAAGTCCAGATTACATCTCCCCAAGGAAGTTCGTGCACTCTACAGCCAAGTCATTTGGGTATAAGAGGGACAGGGCATCCTTCTTGTGGTTTTAAATCCTCTTTGATCAATAGCCTCAGTAAGTACACAATTACATGCTGCGTGGAGTCAATTTATTTGGAGCAAGATAGTTTTAAGTTTGAGTACTCTCCTATGCATGTCTATTCTTGCGTCCACTCTCAAAGTGTAATGGGCACAACAAGCTAGTGTACACATGATACCTACTGAATTCGCAAACTCGTTTACTCTGTTTTCTTTTGATTTTCATTCATATTATGGTACTTATTTATATCCAATATTTAATTTGTCTTTTTTTCCATTGTAATAACTTGGAGAACCACGGGACATATACTTACATTTATTTTCGTGTTAGAAGTTATGGTATAGGCCTAATAGACTCCACACATAAACATGACATTGCACTTGTGTACTCATTATATCTGCTGATTTTGCATGGGTTTCTCATTTAACGAATATAGTTCATTCCTCATTTATGACGACTTAGAAATAGATATCATCTCTTTGCTAAGAAACATGCGGATCAAACTCGAGTCCTCCTGTGCAGCAGATGAACAAACAAACAAGCAAACAAACAAACAAACAAACATTTATTTCCATTTTTGTACAATGGTTATTCTTCTAAAAGTAAAAGTAACTTATAAGTAGATATGTAATTGAACTAATAAGTAAGAGGGTATACATACAGTTAAATTAAATGTAGCTTTCATAGAAAAATAGTGCTGTAATAAAATGTTAACAATAATGTTAATAATAAAGTAGTAATAATAACACTAGATACGGTATCGTTATTATCGGCATCATTACCATATTTGTTTTCCTTACAATGAGAATAATTAGTTCATAACTTAGAAAACAGAGAAGTCGATATCAGTTTACATATAGAGAGGTTAGTGTTAAGGGAAATTGCATTAAATCATTAAGTTTAGTTTATGTGTGAGCAGCAACTATTTGTCCAAAGAAAATTATAGAGCTTGCCTTTGAAAGCTGTGAAGGAGGATGTATTTTTAAGATGCTCTGGAATATTGTTCCAGAGTGTTGGCCCTTTGATAGTGATCATCTTTGAACCTGCTTCTGTGTTTGTTCTCTGAATAAAGAGCTCAGTGCTCTGTCTAGTGTTGGTTCCCCTTATATCCCTGACTCTTTTTAAATCAAATAGCCAGCTAGGATAATGACTGTCCAATATTTTGTATACAAAAACATAAATAGCATAATCGACCTTGTTTTCTGCCCGCAGCCACCCACGTTTATTGAGAGCTGGTGTGATGTGGTCATATTTTCTAATTCCTTCCAGGGCAACTCGAGCTGCAAAATTAATAAGCTTCTGTATTCTGTTTATCTGAGTCTTAGTGGTAGCTCCCCAAACAGATGTGTAGTAATTAATGTGACTTAGGGCTAGAGATTTAACAACAGTTATTCGAGAGGTAGTCTCAAAATTGTCTTTTATACGTGATAAGTACATTAATGTTCTTGTAACCTTTTTGCATACTTTATCTATGTGGGAATAAAAAAAACATGTAGTTATCAAAGTGAATTCCTAGGTTTTTTACTGTTTTGCTAGGAGTAATAATATTGCCGCAAAAATTATTTGTTGTGTTTTCTGGAATTTGTGCTATATGGAACCTTGAACCAATAATCATGTATTGTGTTTTACTTTCGTTAATTAACAGCCCAATATCTTGAAAATAGGTTATAATTTTTGACAGAGTGTTTTCTGCTCTTAAGGCTAGCTCTGGGAGAATATTAATATCACCACTGATGAAGCTTTATCGATCTGGCAACTTTTCCATATATTAACGAGAATTTCCATTAAATTACTCATTAAACCGTTCTTTAGACGCACTTACGTGTCAATAAAAATTGCAATATTTACATTTGCGGTATTACTTAAAAAGTCAACGACGTGTTCATAAAATCTGGAAACTCTTCTGTATCAACACTTCTTGGGTTATGTTATCGACAGTTTTTCCCATGAATCTAATAAAATTCGTATTCTTTATTGGAGTATGTGAAACTGTGCATATATACTGCGTATTTATTATAAAAACACACTCACACACAATAGAGTCTACATTACTTAAGCAAAGTTATTCATAATTTGATAATAAAGAGAATTGGAAATTGTCTATTCTCTTCAAAATCACTTCCTATTTACTTTTCATACCTTCACACACACACACACACACACACACACACACACACACACACACACACACACACACACACACACACACACACACACACACACACCACACATGCTGATGGATTAGCTGGTAAGGCAGTAGAATTAAAAGATAGGATTCACAACAGTAAGGCAGATATAGTAGCAATTACAGAGACTAAGTTGAGTGAGGACATAAACAGTGTCACAGTTTTTCTTAAGGGCTTCAGAATACTAAGGGTTGAAAGATCTGAGAGGACTGGTGGAGGGATAGCACTGCTCATAAGTGAAAGGATTCAAGTTGAAGAAATAAACTTGGCTATAGAAAGTGAGTTCAAGGAATTTCTTGTTGCTCGCATAAATACTGGGTCAGAGAGCATTATAATAACTGTTGTATACAACCCACCAAGGAACCAAAATAGGCTTGAAGTTTATGAGGAAAGTCATATAGGTACTATTGAAGTCATAAACTCAGTTGTTAACATGGCACGGGAAAAAAAATGTAGGATTTTGATTATGGGAGACTTTAATCATAAAGAGATAGATTGGATAAATCTTGACCCACACAGTGGTGAGGACTTATTCGGGGCAAGATTCCTAGATTGCGTACAAGGGAATTTCCTACACCAACATGTAATGGAACCAACAAGGGCCAGGGGTGGGGATGAGCCATCACTACTTGATCTAGTGTTCACAGATAATGTGTTGGATATTGAAAAAATTGAGTATGAACCACCAATTGGAAAGAGTGACCACTGTGTGTTGTTGATGGAGTATATCATTGAAGATATTCTTCCTGAGAGTAGAGGCACTGAGGACATGAGGAGAAACTATCCGAAAGGAGATTACATCAAAATGAATGAGCTCTTTACAGTTATTGACTGGAGAACCTTATTTTACAACAAATCTGTACAAGAAATGTATGACATCTTTTGTGAGAAATATGGGAAGATAGTAGATTGCTGCATACCTGTCACCAAAGTAGGTGTAATTCATGCCAGAGAGAAATGGTTCGATAATGGGTGTAAAAGAGCTAAGGAGTGGAGAGACAAATGCTGGAAAAGGTATAGGAGGAGAAAAAACATAAATGCCTGGCAAACCTACAAAAGAGCAAGAAATGACTACCTAAGTAAAAGGAGAGAGGCAGAGAGAGACTATGAGAGGGACATCACCAGGAAGGCTAAAGAAAATCCCAAGCTTTTCCACAACTTTATCAGAGGAAAACTGAAGGTAAAAGAACAGGTTTTAAGGTTAAAGAGAGCAGATGGAAGCATCACTGAGACGGATGAAGAGATCTGCAAAGAATTGAACAAGGAGTTTCAGTCAGTATTTACAGTAGAAAATACCCCACCCCCTCAGATTGCAGAGATAGAAGCTCAAGGGCCGGTATTAGAGAACATCAACCTTACAGCCACAGAGGTATGCAAAGCGCTGATGGATTTAGATGTTCATAAAGCTACAGGTCCTGATGACATATCCCCTCATGTGCTTAAAAAATGCGCAAACTCAATATCAGTGGCACTAAGTATCATATTTAAAATGTCACTGGAGTCAGGGGAGATTCCAAGATGCTGGAAACAAGCAAATGTGATACCTATCTTCAAAAAGGGAAGGAGGGATACGGCTCTGAACTATAGACCAGTTTCCTTGACCAGCATAGTTTGCAAAGTTATGGAGAAACTACTAAGGAAACATATCTCTCTTCACTTGGAATCCTTCAACTTTTTGTCAGTGAGGCAACATGGCTTCAGAGAAGGTAGATCAACAGTAACAAACTTATTAGAATTTTATGATGAGGTAAGCCGAATCTTACAGGAAAGAGAGGGCTGGGCAGATTGCATATTCCTAGACTTCCAGAAAGCGTTTGACACTGTTCCACATGGGAGACTTATTAGGAAGCTGCAATCAATGGCTAGAATAGGTGGGAATGTTTTAGAATGGATAAAACCTTACTTAGAAGGAAGGGAACAGAGGGTTAGAGTAAGACACTCAGTGTCTGAATGGAGAAGAGTTTGTAGTGGAGTTCCACAGGGTTCAGTTTTAGGGCCACTTTTGTTCCTTGTATATGTAAATGACCTACTAAAGTCTGTAAATTCATTCATGAATATGTTTGCAGATGATGCAAAGATTGTGAAGAAAGTAAAAAAACGAGAACAATGGTAGAGAACTTCAGGAGGATCTAAATAATCTGCATGAGTGGTCAGAAAAGTGGCTAATGAAATTCAATACTTCAATGTAAGGTAATGAGAATGGGTACAAGTGCAAGAAGGCCCAAGCTTGACTACTCGGTGGCTGGAGTACAACTTCAAGAGACAGAACATGAGAGAGAGATCTAGGAGTAAACATACTGGCAGATTTGTCTCCAGAAATACATATAAATGGCATAGTAAGGGCAGCATATGCATTCTTATCAAATGTAAGGGTAGCCTTCAGGCACATGGACAAGGAAATGTTCAGAAATATTTATGTAACCTATGTGAGGCCAAAACTCGAATATGCAGCCCCCTTTTGGAATCCGCACTTGAAAAAGCACATAGCTAAGCTTGAAAAAGTTCAAAGACATGCCACGAAACTGGTACCAGAAATACGCAATCTCAGTTATGATGAGAGGCTGAGGGAATTAGACTTACCATCACTCGAAGCTAGAAGAGTGAGGGGGGATATGGTGACAGTCTTTAAATTCCTTCATGGTTATGATAGAGTGGATAGGGATCGATATTTTGATATGGCTGGCTCTAGAACTAGAGGTCATAGTTTGAAGCTTCGTAAAAAAACTTCTTTGCAGGATGTAAGGAAATACTTTTTCAGTGTAAGAGTAGTTGATAATTGGAATTGGCTAAGCGAGGAGGTAGTTAATGCTATCTCAATCCATAGTTTTAAGGACAGGTATGATAAGTATGACTAAGTATAAAATGGAACCGATCAGGAGACGGGAAGATACGAGCTTTGGGCTCTTTCCCGTAAACACAATTAGGTAATCACAATTAGGTAATCACACAAACACACATTTAGAAGCTGCAAGTATTGGCAAGAATAGGTGGAAATGTCAGGGAGTGAATACAAATTTTCTTAGAAGGAAAGGAACATAGCGTTAAAGTAAGACAGTGTCTGACTGGAGAAAGGTTAATAGTGAGGTTCCGCAGGGATCAGTTGTTCCTTGTATATGTAAATGACTTATCGGAGTCAGTATACTCATATTTAAATATATTTGCAGATGATGCATAGATTGTAAAGAGGGTAAAACGAGAATAATGGTAGAGTACTTCAGAAAGACCTAAATAGCCTGCAAGAGTGGTCAGAAAAGTGGCTAAGGATATTCATTACTTCAAAACGTAACGTAATCAGAATGGGTAGAAGTGCAAAAGGGCCCAGAATTGCCTACTCAATTGCAGGTGCAGCACTTCAACTCATTGAACGATAGAGATTTAAGGATAAACGCTTTGGCAGATTTGCCTCCGGAAACTCATATAAATGGTATAGTAAACGCCGTATATTCTTAGTAAATGTATAGGTGGCCTTAAGACACATGAACGTGAAAATGTTCAGAAATATTTATGTAACTTATGTGAGGCCAGAGCTTGAATATGCTAGACCCTTTTGAAATCCGCATTTAAGAAAAATGATATAAGTACACTGGAAAAGATTGAAAGACATGATATGAAACTAGTGACATAGATACGCAATCTCAGTTGTGAGGAGAAGTTGAGATGATTAGACTCACCATTTTATGTTGTTATTTTTCTCATTTAATAATTGTACATGAAATCCACTTGGGACAATCTGAAATCTGGATTTATGAAGTACATTTTGAAATTTGCCATTGAACACTTGCAGAATGCCTTTTTGATTAAAATATCACCTATAATAGTCATAACTAAATGAATATTAAAACCTTTTTCTCTTGATATCTTTCCAGAATGAGTTCATATTTTTCTTAGATAATGATTTAACACGGCTTCGATTTCTATGATTTCCTCATTTTTCTTACACTCTACTGAACTCTTTTTAAAGATTTTGCGAGACTTTCATTAATTCAAAGTCTGCATAAAGTTCTTCATTTACCTTTAGCTTTTCCATTCCAGAAATTTCTCTTTAGCAACGGCATGAAGATTCCTCCAACACACATTCCAACCTATAATGGCTATTATTCTTCCTTTCATTAAAAATTCTAAATTCTCTCGAAGAGTTATGCATTGCCTGAAGTTAATAGGCACACGCTTCATTTAACAGTTGCTTATGAAACACATTATCACATGCTTTATCATGACACAGCAATGCTGTTTTATCATACACCGAAAAATAATGCCTTACATTCTACGTGTATTTAGGTATGTCATATATCGACATTCTATACCACCCAACAAACATCCAGTGCAATCGCAGGGTTAATTCTCTCCTACATATGTATATTGCAGTCAAATTCAATAATAATATATTAGAGGATGTGTTCCAAAACAGCTTTGTCTTAACCAATACATAATCTGCTAATTATAGCTTAATGTTATTACATGTGGTGCAGTCATGAAGTAGTGTTATGAGCAGGACTAAAATAGGTAAAGGAATCTATGGGTAGCTCGGCTTCGTCTGCAAAAGTTAATGATATCTCATGGGTAAATTCATTCAGTTCTTGCCAAAATCTGCCCTTTATCGGATCCACATCAAGATCCCATAACCATTACTGTTTTATTGATCTGATTGGACTGGTAGTGTGCAGCAATTTCAGCTAAAACAATTCTATATTTACAAAGTGAGTCAGGCGTGTGGGAGTTGTGAGGTAGATAAATATTAAACATTAAAATATCGTCAGCACCTTCATTAATTGTGAAACAAAGAATATGATCTTTAAGACAAACAGGAGTAATTCTAATATCAAGAGATTTTTTCCCAGAAAAAAAAAATACTAAGCTCACTTGGAACAGTAATAAAATAGAATTCATTATTAAATAAATTCAGAAAGTTAAAGGTTTCCTTAGGCAAGGTTATTTCTTGTAATAAAACCAGGTCATTACTCTCAAATATTTCAATTACAAGATCGGCATTATTACTTATGGAGGTACAATTAAAGGAAACAGTTGTCAGATATTTAACTAGTTCAAATATTGCCATGTTTTATTTTGAACGAGGACTATACAACTTTCTTATAACTAAACAGATAGATATAGAAATAGATAGATAGATAGATAGATAGATAGATACATAGATATATAGATATATAGATATAGAGATTGATAGATAGATAGACAGACAGATAGATAGATAGATACATAGATACATAGATACATACATATGAAAGTCTTGATATCCAGTGTATGAATACGCATTTAGTGTAAATGCAAAATTTTCGAGATTTTTCAATGCAACTACAAATTAGGCAAGTAACCATGCAAAAATTAAAACAAATACTATTTTCACACTACTTCTGCTTTTCTACTACTACTACTACTACTACTACTACTACTACTACTACTACTACTACTACTACTACTACTACTACTACTACTACTAATAATAATAATAATAATAATAATAATAATAATAATAATAATAATAATAATAATAATAATAATAATCATAATAATAATAATAATAATAATAATAATAATAATAATAATAATAATAATAATAATAATAATAATAATAATAATAATAATAATAGTAATAATAATAAAAATAATTATAACAATATTAATAATAACAGATTCACAGTTATATGAATGCACATCTATGTAGCTTTGCAATGGATTTTGACATGTTTTCAAAAATGTCTGAATCTAATTATAAATCCTGCTTAACGCATAAAAGATCCTGAACATAATCCGGATGCTCTCACTGCACCATTTAAAGCAACATTTTGTTCGTGATCTTTTGTATGAAAATGCTGTTTCATGCACAAGTATATTTTTTTTTTCATGTAATAATTGTTTTTACTGATATATCAAAAGGTTTTTGACGGATTTATAAAAGGTTAATCCTTCACATAATATTGCACATCCTAACGCAGTTTCAAAAATCGAATGAAATTGCCACATAAAATTAACCTTAAAGCATTCATTGAGTAAAAAAGCTTATATATTTTGCATATGCCATTGCATATGCAAATGTAATTTCAAAGGCAAGTTTTGCATTTATTTCATGTGATATACGCTGAAAGCTTTTACAGGATCTATTTTAGAAAATCTTTTATCCCATCTTGAAAATAAAAATATGCAACATCCTATCTATATATTTCAAGCAAGAATGAGCATATTTTCATAAAAGAAAAATTCGACTTTTTGGAAAAATAGAGCATATAATTTTGCATAAGCAAATATAGCTTCCTATGCAAGTATAATATGGAGTATTAAACATTGCTGCACTAATTTACTTTGAATATCATAATGTAATATTATGGGAAATATTTCTTATTTACTCTTACATAGGCAAAGTACGTCGAGTAAAAAATCTCATTTCTGAAATTCAACCTAAACAGTGTTATAGTATCTTGAAAACATACATTAACATACGTTAACGGAAGAATATTAAATACAAAAACTTATTTACCGAAATATTCAGTTCTAATTAAATTTATATTACTCTTCCCAGTTCACTGTTATCCTCAGATAATATTCATGATAAATAATGACTTACTGAATTAGCATTTAGAAGTAGTCAAAGAGACCTGGTAGGTGGCATTGTTTTAAGTACGGGGTTATGCAAACAAAAGCATTACGTTTTTTATAATGCCTTTTACTCTTTGCAATGCTAAACTCTGTTCTCTTATTATGCAAAGTTTTAAGATCCAGAGAATCCCATTCTATGGGTAATTGCCCATAGAATGTGAATTACTCTTCTAATTGCCTGACTCTCTGCTACCGTCAGTAATTTAATATTCCAAGATTCTTAATTAGTGAAGGGTCATATTACACCAATTAAGCTTATGGTGGTACTAACAGAGAACGTTATTAAAACGTTGCAGTGGCCTATGAACGTTTTAGATTTCAGGAACGTTTGCGTATGTGATAAAAGTAGCTATATATGTAAATTTAGCGTAGGATAAGGAACTCTAAATTCAAGTAAAAAGTATGTCAGCAGGATTTTTATTGTAAGCGAACAAAATTAACTATACGTAAATTGCTGTCAAATGACTAGGAATATAAGAACGAAACAAAACAGTTAACACTAAAAATACAAAGCAACAAACTAACAGTGTAAAACATGTAAAATTAAACAAATTATAAGAATATGATAAACTAATACTTAAATAACTTTGAAAATATGTTAAATAAGTAATGTGAGTTCATGTGGACATATTCCTTTTCTTTTAAGTAATAAAATAGTACATATCAATATATACCAATTATGCATTGAATCTAATTAAGCTTTATTTTTGAGAGCTCGCTAGAGAGGTCGTCCTGGATGTAAAATGTGTAATCACTTCACTTGAGACA